>QAXK01000152.1:0-19755 GCA_004335735.1 Chlorella sp. KRBP
GACCAGGTCCACGCTCACGCAGCGGGCGGCCGCGTCCACGGCCTGCTGCGATTCGTCCATCGCAACAGTAGTGCGTGCGGACGAAAGGTCTGACGACCAGATCCCCGCCAGGCCTGCCTGCATGGGCGGAGGATCTGGAGCTGCCTCGTACCCAGCAGGGCGTGGCAGTTAGTGCATCCTGACGTGGCGAGTGCAGCACTCGTGGCTCTGGCCTCTTGCAGATGTACGCTTGATGGCAGGACTCCACCACCGGGACTCCCGACCGCCCTGGGTGCCGCGCTCCTTGGGGTGTTGCAGTAGATGGCGCGTCTCATCACGAAAGAGGCACGAATCGATCTGCTGCCCGGCTTGGCACACACACGTGGACGCGTCTGCGTCTTCTTCACTCTCAGCCACTAGGAGCCCAAGACAGCATTGTCTTGAGCCATCCACAGCAGAGCCCAGACATACCACCAGGGACCTCCCAAGGCTGCTACCAAGGGCTGCTCCAAGCTCTCAAAACCCGCCCCAGCCCTACCCCTCGCCGGCATCAGGAACGTGCCCCACCACCACACTATTAGGCCCCCGCCCACAGTGCTCCAAGCTCAAGCTCGTGAGCAGCGGGCAGGTGAAAACGCCACGTCAAAAGCGCCCCGTAGCCCCACTCCGCCCCGCCCGCCCCACCTCCAGCTCAGCATGCGGCTTCAGAAGCCACCTGGCATGGGCCTCGAAAAGGTACAGCGCACAACCTCTATTGAGATACACATTCAGCTAGACATGCAACATGTGTGGGGTGTGCCAGCTTGCCGCTGTGGCTATGGGCACCAGAGCGCACCACACAGTATGTAGACTCTGGATACTGTACAACAGAGCAGATTAAGTAATCGGACACGGGTAGGTGCTGTGTGGGTGCTGAGGGTGCGCACACAATCACATGAATCACAAATGCGGCGCACGCTGTCAACGGCCACTGCAGCCTCCACGCCCCCGCCACACACGCACAGCACGGCACAGCACAGCACACCTCGCTGCATGCACGCGCCAAAAATTTGGTAAAAAAGACCTCCGCAGCTCGCGGCCACACCACGGCGACACCACCACACCATCACCGACATGCCGCGCATCTCCCCCAACCCAATTTTAACTCAACGACTTGCCCATGCTTCCCGCGTCTGACGCCAACCCGTGCTCCTCCCCGCACAACGCCACACCACGTCTGTGCGACAGCCGGCAGCAAACATCTGCCCATTGGCCCCCACCCACCCCTGCGCACATCCTCCTCCTTCAACCAGACACCCCACGTGCCTACAGGCCCTTGTACAGGAAGCGCATCAGCTTGCCCGCCGGGCCGTCCGACGTGTAGAGCTCCTGCAGGCCCTGAGGCAGCCCGGGAGGCACCGCAGCAGGCTCCGCCACCCCGTTGCCGTTAGCCTCACCCTTGCTCGCCACCACCTGCTGCTGCTGCCGCGGTGGGGCAGGCGCCTCACTGCCGTTGCTGCTGGGCAGCGCGGCAGCTGCTGCACTCTTGCCACTCTCACCAGTGACTCCCTCCTTGCTCACCACCTCAGCGGGCGCTGGGGGGGCCTCCTCCGCCACCTTGACCGCTGCCATGGCCGCCGCAACAGCCGCTGCTGCCGCCACCACTGGCATGGGCTCTGGAGACGCCGACGCCGCCACGGCCACCGCGTCAGCCAGGGGCACGGCCACACCTGCTGCTGCGGCTGCAGCTGCGACTGTGGCGGGCGTGGGAGGGGGAGCAGGCGGCGGGGCGTGCGCCTGCTGGAGAGCAGCGGCAGCTGCCTCGTCAATGTCCACGGCCACCACCTCCAAGGAGCCCATCACGGCCGTCATGGCGGCGGGAGGGCTGGGCACCTCCTCCACCGCCGTGTGCAGCGGGGCACCTGTGGCGGCCATGTCGCTGGTGGGAGCCACTGGGAGGGCCGCGGTGGCCTGGGGCTCGGGTGCTGAGGGTGGTGCCGTGCTGCTGGGAGCGGTGGGGTTGGGCTGCCAGCCTCCAAAGTCCAGTGGGGGCAGCGGCTCGGTGGCGGTAGGGGTGGCGGTGGCGGTGGCGGTAGGGGCAGCGTGGGTGAGAGGGGTGGTCTCCAGGGTTGCAGGTGCGTCGAGGATGGCAGGGGACGTGGGGGCTGCCGCCTGCAGCACACGTGCGTGGGGGACAGGCCAAGGTGTTTGCCAGCTGTGACATGAGCTGGCAAGAGCAAACGACCCGTGACAGTCCCGTGTGCAGTGTGGCCCGTCCCGCTCACCAGGACGGTCACCACTGCGCCCTCGCTCGCTCCTCCCTCCATAGCAGCCACAGGGGTGCCGTTGGTCCCAGCGGCAGACGCCGCGGCAGCCTCCACAGCGTCAGCCTCTGCTGGCAGGGTGGTGGTGTCCAGGGTGGTGCCGGGTGCCTCTGTGAAGCGCGTGGCCATGGAGGGGGTGTTCCAGGTGCAGGGGACGTCCAGCGTGCCGGGGTTGGCAGGCACCTGGGCGGTGGGCGTGGTCACATGCGGTGGCAGAAGCCACTGCTACCGAGCTGCAGCTACCACCCTCATGGCGTCTTGCGACATGTGCAGCGAGTGGGGCAGCAACAGCGCCGCCGCCAAGGGACGCACCTCGAGTGCCCGGTTGGCGCAGGGCTCCCACACCGCCTGGCCCGCCGAGTCCACCACCACCACCTGCACGACAGGGTGGTGTCAGGGGCAGCAACGAGCTCTGGGTTGTCAGGGACGGAGCCGCACCCCACGACTTGCCCAAGCGTGCCTGCCCCGGCCTGTGCGCAAATGATGAGCGCAAATCGCAAGCGCCTTGCCTTGAACTCGTACAGGCCTGCAGGCAGGTGCAGCTCCCCCTGCCAGACGTCACCGGTCGTCCAGTCGAGGGGCAGGGCGGCCTTGACATCCCAGGCGCCCAGGGCGGACGCGGAGCCCACAACCTGCGCGGCGGATCAGGAGCCACGTGCGAATGCGCCTGCTCGGTCCACACCATGGGCTGTGGATGCCCGGCGATCACCCCCTCCGCGCGCCGTGAGGCGGGGTGCGCCCCGCAAGCCTGAGGCCTCTGTGCACCTTGAGCGCCTGCCCGAATGCGGTCTTGTAGGGCACAGACACCTTGATGGCGACGTCTGAGGGAGAAGCAGGTGCCTGCGGGCAGCACCAGGTGGAAGGGGAGCCCCTGAGTCTCGAGAGCAAGGCGCTCCGGCATCGGCAGCGTTCTCGAGAGCGGCGCGCACCTCCTCCTTGAAGGCAACCACGCGCACCGCCGAAGTGTACCGGCCTGCGCGCAGCAGCGAGACCCGACCGAAATTTCGTGGTGGGCGTGCTCAATCTCAGCCAGGACGCCATCTCAGCCAGCACTCACCCCTGCGGACTGCGGGCGCACGCGCGGAGGCGAAGCCGCGACGCGCTGCGGCGTTGCTGCTGCGCAGGGAGGTGGCCCGCATCGCGACAAGAAGTTGGCAAGCTCAAGCGACGCTGATCGGCGGCGTGTCTACTGAGTTGATCGTGGCGTGGATGCTCGATGGCGCACGACTCTCCGCTCTCCATCACGGATTAGGGTCATCTTAGGGTTGCCAATTTGGGCACAGCTCAAAGCCTCAAGAGTCCACATGTGCTCTCCAGTGGCCCATCATGTCCTGCGAGCATCTCGGCTTCCGAAGGCGCTGCCGCTCAGGCCGACGTCGCCGGTGCTTAGGTGCGTGCCAGTGCTGCGCCGGCCAAAGGCCGCTTGCCCCACGCTCCCCGGCGTGAGCGGCGCGCCCGCCCCCGCCGCCGTTGCAGGAGGAGCCCCAGCAGGAGGCTCCGGGAGCGCCAGCATGTTGCGTGAGCGCCGCCCGTGCAGCGGCGCTTGGGCGCTGGGCGACGCGCAGGAGGAGCCGCCCGGTGAGGTCCCCCAGGGGTCGGGCGCCAGGGCGTCCTGCATGGAGGACACTGAGCGGGAGAGCACCCGGGAAAGCGAGTCACGGCTCTTACTGACGAGTCCCCCATCCAAGGCCATGGAAGGCGTGCGTGCCAGGTGCCTGGAGGAGGGCGATGGGGCGCCGCTGCTGCCAATGTCGCCGTCTGCCATGCCCGCCACCTCGAGCGCAAAGGCAGTGGCGTTGGCGGACAGGAAGTGCAGGGACGAGTTGCGGGCCAGCACACGCGTGGCCTGGCCGGTGTGGCTGCCGTCCACTGCCGGGCGGCGCATGGACTCGGTACGCGCGGGGGCCTTGCGTTGGCTGGAGCCGTGCGCAACGTCGACACCTAGGCTGGGCAGCGGCTCCATGGGAGGGAGGCTGCTGGTGGCCGGCTTGCTGTGCAGCTGGGCTTGCTGCTGCCGCTTGCCCACCTTTTGCGCCAGGCGCTGCATCAGGATGTCGTGCGCATTGTCCTCGTCGCTGTCCTCCTGTGGACAGCAGGGCGATGATTTGATAGGGTGGCCACGAGTGCACAATGTCCTCGCAGATGTGCAGCTGGACCTTCACGTCCTGCGATTTACCTCGAGCGCCGCCGTGATGGCGTCCCTCCCTTTGCCGTCCCTGAAGCTCTGCCAAGCCATCTGCCCGTTGCCAAAGGACTTGGCGCGCTGCATCAAGCTCTCCACCTGCTCCTCCACCGTCGACAGGTCCATCTCTGCGCGCGGACGCAGGCGCAACAGCGCCATCCACCTGAGTGCGCCATCCGCTTGGCAACATGCAAGTGCCCCAATGCGCGATGGGGCCCTGTGGCGCACCCTGCGGCGTGACGTCGACAAAGCGCTGACTGGTGGAGCGCGTCCCCGCTGCGGCAGGCGTGTGCTCGCTCCTGGCAGCCTGGGATGCCTTGCGCGCGCTGCTCAGGAGCGCTGCGGCGTCCGCTGATGATGTGGTCTTGCCTGCTGACGCCCCACCGTGGCCGAATGCCTGCGCAGGACGAGTCAAGATGAGCGGTACTCAGCCGAAACGACACTATCGCGACGGCAGGCCGGCAGCTGCGCTCGGGCACACGAGCAGTGGATTGCTCGCTGTGGCGCATCGCTCGCTGGAACTGCTCTGCTTTCTCTCCTCCTTTGCGGGGCGGATGCGACGTGCCGTTTGGGCCAGAGATCCAGGCCACACGCACGCACCTGGAAGAGCGCGTCCACGGCGTACATGACGCGACTCTCTGGCACCGCCCTGGTGCCTCCTCCCTGCTTCATCGTGAGGAGGCGCGATGTGCAGGTCGTGGGAGTCCACAAGGGAGCAGCTGCTCCTGCGCTAATCAGGGAGGGCAGTCACTGCTTGTGCCTCTAATCGCCTTCTGACTCCGTGTGGGCCCCTGCCACGGAGTCAGATGTCTCCGCACAGCGCAGCATGCCGCACATTTTTTCGAATCTCGCAGCCTCGCAGCAACACTGACGATGGAGTGGGACGACGGCGCGCCTGTGGACGACAGGGCGCTCGCGCACCTGGCGCAAGGAGCTCCTGGGCAGCCGCTCAGCTCGACCTCGAGAGCAGCTCTGGCCGAACTCCCCGCAGAGCCCAGCAGCATGCACCAGCAGCAGTCCAAGAGCAACGGCGCCGCGTCCTCCTCAGGCATGCACCTGGGGCTGCCACCGCGGTCGCCCTCCTTGACCAAGGGTGCGCCTCCCAGGCCTCCGCAGCCGCAGCAACAGCAGCCTGGCAGCCCTACATGCAGCAGGCAGCCTGCTGCAGCGCCGGCATCCGGGCATCCGATGGGCGGAGCGAAGGGGCTGGCCTTGGCGGGCGGGGCACCGCACCAAGCAGCGACGGCGTCAATGGTGCTGACGCAGAGAGCCAGCCCCTCCGCCAAGCGCACGCTGTCCATGACACTGTCCTGATGCTGCTGTGGGACAAACACGCACAGACGATCTCCTTCGTTCCCTGCTCCCCGTCCGTGCAAGCCGCTTCCCTTGCACAAACGCCAGTCCGACCGAAGCAAGTGTGCACACACCAGGATCCTAAGTGTCACCCAAGCCGTCCTGGGCGCATGCATCAGTATGCGCGCGCATAAAGCAGCGGTCACACCACTTGTCACGCAGACGCCGTGCCCTGTGCAAATGTCACAATAGTCGCCCCCGCGGTGGAGGAAGCAGTGCCACCGTCCCGTCGCCAACACCATGATGATCCAACTAAAGGAAAGGGACGCAAGGGCGTGTCTGTCGCATCTCAAGTGGGAAAGAAATGCAAGAAAGCACGGACAGCAGCTGCGGCGCAAAGCCAGGCCCCCTGACGCCCCGTTCCCCGACACTCGTCGCGCGCCAGCAGAGGCGTGTACGGGCCTGCTCCCTCCGCGCTTCCAACGCGTCACAAGGACCACTACCACTCTCGCCTCTCCCTTCCTCCCTCTCTCTCACACCCTCCACGCGCCTGCTGTCAATACGCGTCGCCGTAACCCTTTCCTGTTCCAAGCAACGGAATCAAATTTCTGTGCTCTTGAAGACTCCAGGACGCAGCCACGCCACACGCCAACCCGCTGCTGCTCCCAACCCCCGGCTGTGCCACACCGTGAAGGTTAGAGCGCCGCCTTTCCCTCGGGTGGTGGCGTCAGCTCACTAGAGACCGCCCCCGACTCCGCAGCTCCCCCCCCACTGGAGCTCGCTCCATCGGGCACGTGCAACTGGTGTGAGGTCAGGCCCTGCCCCGCGCCCCCCGTCCCACCCACCGCTCCACCCTCCCCGGTCCCCCCCGGCGCGTGTGATCCACCTCCACCTCCGCCGCCCACTGCTGCTGTGCCCGCCTCGCCCTCCTCCCCTGCCGGGTGGTGCGGGTGTGCCTCTGAGGCCGACTCCTGGATGGCGCCCAGCAGCGTGTCCCCGGAGCCCGCAGGCCCCATGCCCGCACTGCTCGAGTGGCGCCGCATTGCAGCCCCATTGCCAGCACCGGGCACGACGCCACCCGCCGCCACCGCCGGCACCACCCCCGCCCCCGCACCCACGTTACTGGACGAGTTGTTCCGCGACCTGTCGATGCTGTTGCTCTTGCGCCTGAAGGACGAAGGCACAAACCCCTGCGACTGCACCGCCCCGTGGCACACCGTCACGCGGTGCGCAGAGTCCTGGCCCACCAGCGCGCGGTACGCCGATGGCCAGGCGCCCGGCGCAGGCGTGTACTCCTCCAGCAGAAAGGTGGTGAGCGCCCTGGCCACGCGCTCCGGGTCCTCCAGGTGTGGCCAGTGGCCCAGGTCATGGCACTCCGTCAGGCGCAGGCCGTACTGGTCGTACCGCCGGTGCAGCTCTGAGGCAATCTGCGCGCCGCTCATGGGGTCCTGCGTACGGTACACGGGACGCACACGATGACGACATGCACACGACGTGCAGCAAATTGTGAGGACCAAGCGTCAGGCGCATCAGGTGTGAACCTTGGCGGCGTGCGCTTTGCCCTGCTGGGCTAACGGCCGGCATGCTGCCTGCCCTTGCAGGTGCCCCTCTCACCCAGCCAGCTCCCCGCACCTGCATGCCCCAGAAGAAGAGCATGCGTCCCGGCCGTGACGTGCGCATGGCCAGCTCCAGCGCGCCCTGCCACACTGCGGACAGGCGCAATGCAAGGATCATAATTAGCCTGTGAGCCTGTCCACCCTTTTGCTAGCCACGTACACCGCACGCTAGTCCTCCCATGGGGAGGGGCAGGGTGGCACGCCAGCATCTCGCTGGAGCCCGCACCACCACACGTCATGCACACCACACCACACCACAGGTCAGGTCAGGTGCCTCCTCACCGTGCTTGTACCTCATGCGGTCCTTCATGAACCTGCACACCACACGGTGCATGCAGGTCGGCCCACAGTCATCAGAGCGTTGGGCTCCAGCAACGCCTCGTCATGGAGCAACGAGTGCATGCCACCTCATGCCACCCTGCTGGTGGATCTTGGCCCCACGCTGGTTGTTCACCCCCCAACCATAAACCTAAAACTAAACCCAAGCCCTCACTTGACGAGCTTGTGGTGGATCTTGTCCCCACCCCGGTTGTTCATGCCCTTGAAGATGCCCTCGAGCACCTGCAGCAAGCACACACACACGCGCACATACGCGTGGGCAACGGGTGGGTGCACGCGTGTTGGAGTCAGGCCACAGGCCACAGACCCGACTCGCAGCGCCAACACGTGTGGGACCAGCAGGACAAGAAAACCATGCGCTTCAGCCTGCTGCAGCAACTGCGCGAACCCACTGGTCACGCTGCATCCTGGGGCCACGCCCCCACTGCTGCTGCAATCCTGCCGGCCTTGCAGGGCTGCTTCCTCGCTGGCAGAGGCCCCTCCTCGACCGCACACAGTCACTCCCGCCTCTCATCTGCCCCCACACCCGCCCCCCAAACCTGCACCTTGTCGCTGGGCGGGTGGTCCTTGCTGAAGAGCTGCTTGACGCTGGCGGAAAAGGTGGCCTGGGTCAGCAGCCGCGCTGTGAGCCACCCCGTGGTGCCTGCCAGCATGCGCTGCAGCGCCGTGGCGCGGTACAGGTCAATGAACACGCTGCCTGCGCGGCAATGAACACGTGCACACACACGCACAGGTGTAGTGCCAGCGGCAGCAGGGCGCAACAGAGTGGCGCCCTTCATGTCTCCAAAAAGCATGCAATTCCATTCCATTCCATTTGTCCGTCCTTATCAAGAGCTGTGTGTAGGCAAGTGTGCACACCGCGTGCCACGCGCACCGTTGAGCCAGAAGATCTTTTCGAGGCGGATGGACAGGCGGCCCTTGGGCTCCCTGCGCAACGTCACGCACACGGTGCAGGGAGGGAGGGGTGGTGGTCCACACGCTGCTGGATCAGCCGCTCCCTTGACGGCAGGGCCCCAGGCAAGCAGTAACCTGCTGTGGTGAGGAGAGGCTGCGTGCACTTAGGGAGCCCGTGCACACACCAAGCGTGCACTGGGACATCTGACATGCCACTGCGGGAGGCGTCCATATGTCCACGTACCCACTACACTTGCCTCCACACCCACCACACACCCACCACTCTCTGCTTGCCCACACGTACCTGCTGAGCAGCTCCTGCGCCACTGAGACGGCAAAGTCGTGCACCACCAGGTGCGACCGCTTGATGTCGTACCTGCGCACCATCCGCGCCCAGGGAGGGTGACAAGAGGTAAGTTGGTACTCTGTGCTGTACTGCTTCCTCTGCAGGTGCTGCTGCATTGTGCGGCATTGCAGGGGACGGCTGCCAGTTCGCGCTGGCTTGGCGTGCCTCACGCCCACGCACCTCTGCCAGACGCACTGCACCACATTGGCGTGCTCCTGGATGGAGAAGCGCGCCTCTCCCACCCCCTTGTCCGAATCGCCGTAGCCCAGCATGTCGATCAGCAGGAGTTTACACGACAGGTGCCGGTCGGAGAGCAGCTGGCGCACCATTGGGTAGAAGTCGTAGCTGCGTGTATGGAGAACGCATGCACCGGTAAGTGATGCAGGCAGCACCACCGGCAGCCACTGGCCGATTTACTCTACCACGGTGAGGAAGGAGATTGCGGACCTTGAGGTGGGGTATCCGTGCAGGAAGGTGACGCACTCGGGCGCCTCGTCGGCCAGCGCATCCAGTACGCATGACTGGTGCCGGCTGCTGTCGCGCTTGCTGCTGCGGTCCTGGTCGTCGAGCGGGGTCAGGGAGGGCGCCCTTGCGAACCGATGCTGCGCCTCCGGCGTGCCCAGCAGGTCCAGGAGCAGGTGGCAGCTCACATACTCGGTCCTGGCTGCGCTGTCGTGCAGAGATGAGTCGAAGAAGGTCGTCTGCACTCTCTGGCCCGCTGCGTGCCATTCCTCAAGCGTCAGGTTCTGAACCGGGTCAAGAGCGCCAGCAGCATCCTGCTGACCCATCCTTGCGGGCGGGGAGCACCTGCTGTGGGGGGGAAGCGTTTGAGCGCAAGGGGCGCCCGCATGGCGGCATCGGGGCGGGGCGTCAGCAGCAAACAGGGGCAGCACGCAGGGGCAAGCAGGGGGCGGGGTGATGGTGCCCCACTCTGCTGGTCCAGACTCATGGAGGTGGGCGACTGCGCACGCTGGCGATGAGTGTGCGGGACCGCAGCGGCGCACCCGCCGTGGGGTGGGAGGGCAGGGGATGGCCTGTGGCAGCCCATAGAGCAGCACGGATCGCTCTGTGGTAGGATGCGCGGGATCTGCACGGCGCGATCTGCCGTAGATTTGTCACCGCACGAAGGAGAGAGGAGAAAGCACACAAGACACACATTGTGCACACAGCACAGCAAACTTGCACGCATCCCCAAGACGCGCCGGGCAGGGTTGCGGCCTTCTGACGACGAATCGCAAGGTGCGGGACATCATGACTTCGCGGTCAAGATGCAGCGCGCGAGCGCGCACGCGCTCACGCCGCAGCACTGGCTTCGCAGTTGCAGCCGCTGCGGTGAGGCTACGCTCCACGACTCGAACAGTTGAAGAAAGTCGTGGCCAGGATTCCATTCGTCATCCTCTTGCTGCGCAGGCATGAGCCTGGTGGAGGTGCCCGAGGACGCCACTCGGCACCTGGAGGCCTTCCTGCAGGCGCTGGTCCGCACGCCCAGCCCCACTGACAGGCCGGCAAGGGGGAGGAAGAGCTCTTTGGCGGCAGGCCGGACGCCCGAGCACGACGGCCAGGAGGAGGACGAGGAGCAGGAAGAGGAGCAGGAGGGACACGAGCATGCCTGCAGCCTTGTGTGCCTGGCGCAGCAGCAGCAGCAGCAGCAGCAGCCGCAGGACTCTTGGCCACCCCATCCCGACGGGCACGTTCACTCCAGGCCGTCCACCAGTCTGGGCGCCAGGGCAACGCCTTCGCCCAACAGCATCGCCCCATCCCCATCTCAGCAGCTGCATGACCACGCGAGCTGCCCCTCCCTGGCCACTGGCACCCAGCTGCTGTTCCCGCTGTCCCCATCCAGGCGTCAACTGACGCCCCTTAGCGGCAGGAACAGTGGCGACAGCGCAAAGGAGAGGCCGGCGCTGAGGCGGACGGGCCACCCGCTGCTTGCCTCGGCCCTGAGCCAGCCCCTGCCCACAGCGTCCGGCTGTGGCATCAGCCCGCAACGCTCTGGGAGCAACATGCACTTGACGCCCTCGCCCGCACCTGGCCACGTGCCATACCTGGCCCCCCTGCAAGCAGGGCACGGCCCCCTGGCCGCCACCCTGGCCAACCCCAGGTGGCTTGCCATGGTGCATACGCGCGATGCGGAGCGCTGCTGCGCCGACGGTGAGGCACCTGGCTCCCTGGCGATGAGGGCAGCGCTCAAGGCGTACACTTCCACGGGCAGTGGCGGCCTCAGGGGGCGTGAGGTGGTGTGGGGGTCCAGCAGCAGTGGCCCGGGTGCGGCACCATCCACCTCATTGGAGCGCACCACTGGCAGCACGATCAGCTTGGGCGGTGCTACGTCCACGGCACCCAGCGACGCGCTGCTGGCGAGAGCACACCACGCGCGGGCCAAGAGCAGCTCACTGCCACCGGTGAGAGGCGCACAGCCTGCCTCGCACACCTGAGTGAGTGATGAGTGAGTGAGAGGCCGTGTAGGGTATTGTGGACGATGGAGCCGCGGCAGGAGCTGGTGACAGCTGAGAGAGCCGCATCAGCGCTTCACTTTTATCTTCAGCCACTTTTATCTACAGCCAGAGAACGACGACACCCCACCTCAGACTGCTTGTCCACTGCTTGACTCGCCGGCATTCAGTACTCCTTTCAGCGCCTTGCATGCCGAACATGCTAGCCCTTAGCAACACACGGAACGCGGCCGCGCACGGTACACAGCCCCTAGCGCCAAACACACATCCGGGATTTGCAGAGTCAAGTCTGACGCCATTTTGTCATCCACCTCAGTAATGCAGAGCGCCTGCCACGCCTGCCACATGTGCATGGCATCCTAGTCACTACCTTGCACAAGCGCCGACTTGGCAGTTGCCTTGCTTCCTGGCGAGATGATTAGCAGTGTGAGTGTGTGGAACGACTAGTACTTGGAACCATTTTGTGCGGCGCAACTGTGCAACGGGCGACGAGAGGTGCAAGGTTCTCAAGGGAGCGGAGGCAAGCCAGAGTCACTCGTCATCGAATCCATAAGAGAAGGCTGAGGGCGACTGGGGCGGGAACGGCACGGAGTGGCCCTGCGGCAGCGGCACGCCGTCATGTAGTGTGCGCTGGTGCGGCATGGAGGCATGGGCGGTGACCGAGGGTGGGAGCATGCTGCTCATCGTGCTGCCCCCCAATGAGGTGAGCGCTAGCGGGCCACCTGGCCCCATGATCATCGCGCCTGCGCCATCGTCCGTCATGGCTGTGTGGGGCCACTGTGTGAAGCTGGAGCCAAGGCCGTGAGGGGCCGAGTGGTGCTGCGGGAGGTGCGGCGCGTGACGGTGGTGGTGGTGGTTGTGGTGGTGCGGGGGCAGGTGGTGCGGGTGCAGGGGCAGGTCGAGGTGGTGGTGGGACGGCAGCGTGGCGTCCTGTGCGTGGAAGGAGGCCGTGTGCTGCCGCTCCAGCTGCTGTTGCTGCATGCGCAGCATGTGCGCGTAGAAGCCCTGAGGGTCTGCGCTGGTAGGCCCTGCATGGAGGTGTGGCTGGAGGTGCTGCAGGTGGTGCGGTGCAGACGGCGTCTCGCCAGCAGCCGAGGTGTGGGGTGCGTCAGGCGGGACACGGCCCCTCCCGGCACCTGCCAGGAAGCTGCCAGGGTGCAGCCGGTCCGCCCCCTCCAGGCCACCCAGGTCGTACCCAGCACCCCACCCCGCCATACCCTCACCAAGCCCTGCCATGGACGGTGCGCGAGCGGGTGCGACACCCGAGGGCACGCTTGCCGCTTGCCCTTGCCGCACGCCCGTGCCTGCACGTCCGGGTGCTGGGTAGGGCGGGTCGTGGGGATGGGGCAGGTGCGGGTACAGGTGCAGGTGGTACTGCGGGTGATGTGAACCACCCACACCCATCTCTTGGTCCATCGCCATCATGTGGCTGTATGGCATCTGCTGATGCCAGGGGCTTGCTGATGTGCTGCCTGGCTCGGCATGTGCCTGGGCGGGATGGGGTGCGGCTGGTGGGCCCAGCCCCGCTGCACCGGCGTGCGCCCGTAAGCTTGGCCCCGCCCAAGCCCTCGCCTGCCGTTGCTGAGTGTTCATCTGGTGCTGGTGTGCTGTGTGGGGCTGAGCACGTGTGGGAAGGGACAAGGATGGCCTCAGTCCGTGGGCCGGCAGGTGGTGGGAAGGTGGAGGCACGTCCGACCAGTGGGCTGGCAGCGCAGAAGGGCCGTAAGTGGGAGTGGCCATGCTGCTGACTCGCATCAGCTGGTGACCTGCCGCGGCGAAGGGATGGGGGCCAGCGAACGCAGCGTCGCCGCCCGCCTCCTGGGGCGTGGCAGGCGAGTGGCCAATGGTCTCCTCGAGCTGGTGCGGGTGCAGCCGGGTCTCCGCCGCCTGCGGTGCGTGGTGCTGGTGGCTGCGCGCGAGCAGCGGCTCGTACCATTCGTGCGGGAAGTTTAGGCGAAGCGGCGCTGAGTCGGGTGGGGCTGTGCTGGTGGCGCCTCTGTGCTGCTGCTGCTGCTGCTGGAGCGCGCGCACGCGCAGCGTGAATCCATCGTACATGCGCGCGGCCTCCTCGGGCGTGGCGAACGAACCCAACTTGACCTGCGCAGCAGCACCGCGATGAGTGATGTGTTCAGCGCTGCCGATGCTTGTGGCGAGGGGGAGTCTGCGGCGTGACCTCACCTTTTTGCGGACGCCTCCCTCGAGCACTTGCGACGAGTACGCGCGGTAGCGCCGCTCGCGCGTGTGCCACCACACGCCATGGAACTGCTCCACTCGGATCAACGCCGCCTCGCGCCTCTGCTCGCCACCGCCGTCATCCTCCTCCCCACCCTTGGTGCGGGTCCCGCCCTCTGGCTGACCCGCCCCACCTGCTGCGCCCGGTCCCTCCCCGCCATCAGACTCCCTACCCGCGCCGCCATTGCTCACGCCCCACCCTGCTTCTACCACTCTCGCATCCGCTTCGCCACCTCGGCGCCCGCCTCCGACCAGCCTGGTCCCAGCACCATCGCCACCATCGTCGCCGCCGCCGGCGCGCCGGGCGCTGGTGTCGCATCGACCACCTTCTGAGTGGGACGCGCTGCTGGCCTGGCGGGCACCTCGCGACCCTTCTGGCACTGTTGCGCCGCCTGCTCCTCTGCGAGCGCCCTGGTCCTTACCCACGGGCTCCACCGTGCCAGTGCCAGTGCCGCTCGTGCCCCGCAAGCCCGTTAGGTGCTCCTGCCGCGGATCTGCGTCCTGCCCCGCAGCATTGGCAGGCAGTGGCGCCAGCACCAGGTGCTGGCCTGAGGAGGTGGAAGAGTGAGAGCGCAAGCTGCCCAGCGCTGGTGCTGCTGGTGCTGCCACCGGCCCACACGCCGCTTCCTTTCCCGCGCCTGCAGCCTCCCGCACCTCAGGTACCTCACGCCTGGCCGGCTGCTGCTTCTGCCCCGACGCTTCCACAGGCTGAGCTGCACCATGCGCAGCGCCCGTACTGCCATCCGGCACGTGACCGCGACTCTTGGCGCGCTCTTCCAGGGGCGCCGGTGCGGGGTGCAGAGGCTGCTGCAGCTGTCGCTGCTGGTTGTGAAGCGCTGGCATGGGCTCCACGTGACGGTGCGCCACCGCCTCCTCCTCTGCCACCAATGCGTTCTCGTCGTCAGCAGTGAAGAGTGCTTCAACATCCAGCGCCATGGCTGACGCTGGCATTGCGGCGGAAGGGTGTAGAAGAGGAGGGGCCACACAGCTCGGGATGGGCAGGTGCGGTGGCAGCGTGGCTGCACCATCCGCGCCTGCATGGTGCGGCGTGCCTTGGCGCGGTGCGACTCTGTCCAAATCCATCGCGCCTCTCCCTGACTCAGGCGCCTGCTCCTGCTGCTGCTGCGTGGTGCCGCCGACCGCGCCCACAGCTGGCAAGCAGGACAGCTGCTGCTGCTGGTGCTCGGGAAATGCATTTGCATCCGTGGGCGTCGCGGCGATGCCTGGTGTTGGCGCGGCGGGTGTTGGGTGAGGCGTGGGGCCACAAGCAGCCCCTGGCGTGCATACCGATGTGAACATCTCCCCCCCATGCAGCTGGTGGGCCGGGGCCGCGTCCAGGTGGTGGGATGCTGCTGCAGCGTGCGGCCCTGCCTCGTGCTCGTGCCCATTGCCCCGCAGGTGCAGCGCGTCCAGTGGCACCAGGCCCATGGCGAGGTCGTAGTGCTGCATGGGTAGGCCCTCGGTGGCGCAGGCCAGCGTGGCGAGGATGCTGTCAGATAGTGCCAGCAGGCTGTTGAACGGTTGGATGGGCAGCAGACAGTCCACCTGTCCCATGGTGGCTGTGGTCGTTGTGGGGGTGGGGGTGCCTCCACTGAGCGCTGCTTGGTGCTGTGGTGGGTGCGGGTGGTGCTGCTTGATTGACGAGGGGCTGCCTGACACAGCACGGCCCTGTTCGTATGCAGGGCTGTTTGCTGGAGGCGCGTGCGGCCCATCCTCCTCTTCCACCTCCATCCCGTGGCCATCAGCAGCCCCGTTTACGCCCGTCCCCTCGCTAGGAGCAATCGGTGGGTGAGCCGGCAGTGGACCCGCCACGGACGCGCCTGTTGCTCCAATCGGCCCCGCACTGCTGCGTGCAGCAGCTGCACCGTGTGTGTGGGTCCCTAGTGTGCCGGCCCCGGCAGTCGCCTCGCCCTGCGGTGCGGTGGGCTGCGGCCCTGCAAATGCTGCCTTGGTCAGAGAGGGCGAGGTGCTGGGGGTTAGGCGCTCCACGACAGGCGGAGCAGGTGCTGTTGCTGCTGCTGTAGTTGTGGCAGTGCCATTGAGGAGGGGTGAGGTGAGGTCGAGCACAAGTGCACCCCTCCCTGCTGCTATGTGCCCCTGACCCTCCCTGCCTGTGGGCGGTGCAGCTGCCAGCACCCTAGGGTGCGAGGGCGGGGTGGCAGAGGCCGCCAGGACAGCAGCCGTTGCTGCTGGATCCGTCATGTTCACGTCCCTGCCCTGGTGCAGTAGCTGCTGCTGCTGCTGCTGCTGCTGCTGCAGGGGCAGTTGCTGCTGTTGAGGGTGCTGCTGGGGCGGCTGCTGGTCCTGTTCCATCACAGCGCGTGATGTGGAGACCAGCGTGCCACTAGTGAAGGGCTGCAGCAGCCTGTGAGGCGCCTGTGTGCTCAACAGACTGCCACCTGCGGTTGCTACTTGGGGTGCTGTAGGCCCCTCAAGGTGACGCGTGCTGAGGGTGGGATGGGGCCTGGGGTCTGGCAGTGGGCGAGCTTGAGCAGGAGGAAGAGGCTGGGGAGCAGGAAGAAGCGCAAGGGGGAGGGGAGGAGCGGGTGCCATGGCGCTAGAGCTTGCCGTTTGTGCTGGGCCCACTGCCAGCAACTGCATGCGCCCCATCAGCAGCTGCGGCGGTGGTGGTTGCGGTGGTTGGGACTGATCCTGCGAGTGGTGGTGGTGGCGCTGCTGCTGCACGTGTCGTTGCTGGTGCTGCTGCTGCTGTTTGGCGTGCTGC
Organism: Chlorella sp. KRBP; assembly: GCA_004335735.1. NCBI lineage: Eukaryota > Viridiplantae > Chlorophyta > Trebouxiophyceae > Chlorellales > Chlorellaceae > Chlorella > Chlorella sp. KRBP. The sequence goes on from QAXK01000152.1 coordinate 16,363, forward strand.
TGGTGCTGCTGCGCGCGCGCAATGTGCTCCTCCACCAGCTGGCGGGTGAGGCTGCCCGGCGTGTAGTCCGCAGGGTCAAAGTTGAGGTCCTTTGGCCGCACGGCGCCCTCCTTGAACGTGAGGTGGGCCAGGTCAGCGGCACGCGCCGCCGCCACACAGTCGCTGAAGTACCTGCATGCATCAAGGCGGGTGGGTGGGAATGGGTACTGGTTTTTTTGTGCATGAAGCGCGTGCCTTGAACAGACACTGGGGCGAGCATGGTCAGTAGCATGACACTCCGGGAGCTTTCACACACAGGTCGTGCATCTCTCCCTGCCCCAGTGCCGCACTCACCCCAGGTGCAGCCGCTTGCCCTTGACGAAGATGGCCACCCTGTACTTGCCCCGCGCCGTCTCCCACGTCACGTGCTTGAACCTCGGATACCTGTCCAGCGGCTTATTGCCCTGGCCCTGCGCCTGGCCCACTGTGAGCGTGAGGGCGCTGAGGCCAACAACACCCTCATGGCCCCCGGCCGCACCGTCGTCCCCCACTGCAGCCGCCGCTGCAGCAGCAGCGGCACCACCGCTGCTGCGCCCGCCGCAGGACGGCGTCAGGCGCCGGGACTTGCTGGCACGCTGCTCTGGCTGATGGCCCACGATGCCCTCCCTCTCCCTCTCCCTTTCCTGCTCGCTGCCTTCTCCACCCTCGGCCTCCCCACGGCCGCCTTGGCTGGCCGTCCGACGTTCTTTCCGCTGTGGCTGCTGCTGCTGCGGCTGGTGCTGCTGTACCAGCGGCTGCACCAAAAAGCCGTGCAGATGCATGGGTGTGAGAGCGGGCGGCTGCGGTGGTGGCAGCGGCGCAACCGGCACCCTGTTGTGCTTGCTGCTGTTGCTGTTCGTGTTGAGATCCAGTGATGCGACCAGGGGAGGCAAGCGGTCAGTGCCGTACGCCATTGTTGAGGTCGGCAGGCCCGTGTGTGGCGCTGAGACGGCCATCATGGGAGCACCAGGAGGAGGAGGTGGCTGCGTGCGCATGGCTGCAGCGGCCTCTGACCACACCGTCGGACCAGGTGATCTCCTCTCCTGGGCGCCTGATGATGTGCCGTGCGGCTGCGCGTACTGTAAGGATGGGCCTACGCTTGGTGTGTGGTGTGGTGCGTTGACACCAGGAGGGCTGCAGAGCGTGGGGCCATGGCCATCTGATGCTGGTGGTGGGGGCCCCTGCTGCTGCTGCACTGGCGGGGGGGCAGCAGTGCCGGTGTGGCTGAAGTGGTTGGGGGCAGCGGCGCGAGGCAGCTTGTGCCGATGCGGATGGTCCTCCTCATCACTGGGCCCAAACACCTCCACGCACGCGCTGCTGCTGCTGGACGGGTGGTGCTGCTGGGGTGGTGGCGGCAGCTGTGCAGGGCCGAGGGCTCCGTTGAGCGGGTGGTGCGGGCGCGCTGTGGAACTGGCGGGGGCGACTGCTGCAGGCACAGGCTGCTGCTGCTGCTGGCCATTGCTGCCCAGGGGAGCGCTGGCATAGTTGCGTGGCCCTGCGTGGGGCGCGGTGCCACGCCAGGCGCTTGCATGTGCGTGTGACTGGGACATGCGCACCCTGGCACTGGTCTGTCAGGCACCACACCGAAGCTCCTCATGGGTTGACGCACCTTCGTCCGGCGAGAGAGGCAGCACGACAATCTTGTCCGGCTGCGGCCACCCCGGCCCCACCCTGCGTCCCCGCCCAGCCTGACCTCCTCCTGTCAGCATGGCCATGCTGTGGATACGTAGCTGTTCAGCATCTCCTCAAGGTGTAGCACTGCTGGTTGGCGAACGCCTCGTGTGGGTGCTGGCTGCACCTGTGCCGAGTCTCCAGCGCAACATCGATGCCCTGCCCTGCAAGCACAGAGAGTAGCAGGCTCAGCAGAGCTCTCCTTTGCAGCGTTGGGGGCGCCCGCCAGCCGCGCCACCTTGGAGTGCCACTTGGCAACCTAGCGCGGCAACTCGACGCCAACACCAGCGCCACTGCCTGCACGACTCACTTGCACGCGCCTGCGTCGCTGCCCCGCGCACGGCTGGTGGGGTTGCTCGACTTGCACTATCAGTCGGCTCCAAGCAGCAGCAGAAGGAAGCAGTTCGCCAAGGATCCTGAGGAAGTCAGTGTGTCGCTTCGTGGCAGGTCACGAAGTTGGGCGGGTCCAAACTGGGGTGGGGGGGCAACGACGGAGGAAGCATGAGGGTGAGCGGGTGCCCACAGGCAGAAGATACGAGGAGTATCAAGGGAGGGGAGGACAAGCCATGATCTACCATGATGATCTACATCCGTGGCCCTTGGCAGGCTACTGCTGCTGCGACGCCAACCGTGCCTCCAGCTGCTGGTTGCGCAGCACCAGGTGCCGCAGCACGCTCTGCACCTGCTGCTCCAAGGCCACCACGCGCGACGTCACCGCGCCCCCACCTCCACTCCCCGCCTCACCCCCACTCCCACCCACACCTGTGCCCGCCCCAGCGCCCTGACTCAGCATCTGCTGCAGCTCCCGGATGCCCGCCGCCTCGTACAGGTCCTGTCCAAGGTTGCCGGGCGACAGCCACACGGTAGGGTCCACGCCAGGCAGGCCGCCTGCGCCTGCGCCGCCGCCACCCACCACTATCCCGCCGCCTTGCTGCTGCTGCTGCACCTGCTGCTGCTGCATGTGTCCTGTCCTGAGCCGTGCCAGTTCGTCCCTGAGGCCGTCCGACTCGCGCAGCAGCTCGTTCTTGAACTCCCGCATGGCCACCATGTCACTCTCCAGCTCCTTGTTGATGCGACGCACCTGCACACACACACGCACGCACACACACACACACTTCGCCACAGCCCCGCACCACCAATGATGTGTCGCGCAGTGACCCTATTGGTTGTTGCTGTGACCCCCGGCCCTGCAAAAGCTGTGGTCAAGCACCCAACATGAGCTCTGCCCCAGGCCCCTGGTTGTTGGGTTTGGGTTTGCCTCAAGTCTGATGAGTGTGGCCAGCTGATGAGACCCCTGCACCCCCCCCAAACACACATGCCCTTCAAACCCACACACCTGGAACCCCCTCTTGTATGCTGCAGCCACAAAAAAGCAGCCCCCGCCCCCTCTCCCAGCTTTCATACTCTAGATATGAACCACAGCACACACCTGGAACTCCTTGGGTGCTGCCGCCACCAGCAGGTCCATCAGCATCGTCTTGCCACACCCCACACCCCCATACATGTACAGCCCAGGCACGTGGGCGGCTGTGCCGCTGACCTTGGAGCCATGCAGCCCTGCACCCGACTTGATCAACGTGCTCAGCTCACTGAACCTGTGCGGGGGCATGGGGGGGGGGATAGGACGTGGTGGTGTGTTGACACGGAAATTGTGTGTGAGAAAAGAGTTGTGGGGCCGTGTGCTGTGTGTGTGTGTGGGGGGGG
>QAXK01000153.1:0-96185 GCA_004335735.1 Chlorella sp. KRBP
CTGCTGCAGCAGCACGTCGCCTGGACGCCTGCACGCTACCCTAACCCTAGCCGCAACCCTAGGCTCAGCACTGCTGATGTGTGGTTGCAGCAGCGCGTGCGGTTGCGCCAGCAGCAGCAGCAGCAGCACGTCGCCTGGACGCCTGCAAGCCACCCTCACCCTAGCCGCAACCCTAGGCTCAGCACTGCTGGTGTGTGTCTGCAGCAGGGCGTGCCGTTGCGCCGGCTGCTGCAGCAGCACGTCGCCTTGACGCGTGCACGCCACTCTAACCCTAGCCGCAACCCCAGGCTCATCACTGCTGATGTGTGGCTGCAGCAGCGCGTGCGATTGCGCCAGAGCAGCGCCGGCAGCAGCACGTTGCCTGGACGCGTGTACGCCACCCAACCCGATGCTGAGCCTTGTTCCGCAATCGCCCCACACAGCGACAGCGTGGTCCCCACTCTCACAGGAAAGGCGGCATCCTGAAGGGAGTGCAGCACGTCACGTCCATGCTGTGCTCCCCTTGCTCGCCAGCTGCTCCCTCCGCAGCTCAGGGATGGCGGCGTACCGTCCGTGGGCGCATGGCCCCACCTCTCACAGCACAGGCGCAGGTCCAGGCGTGGCGACATGTTAGCAGGCCTTTTAGTGTGCCTGCACTTGCGATCTGTCGTTGTGGCCCCCCACGTGATGCCGTACACGTTTTCGAATGATTCACCGAGAGCAAGCGCGCACTCGCGGCATACGCATTTCCACCACGAAGGATGGGTTCGTGCCTGTCCCGCGGCGACGACGAGCCCACGTCCTTTGGTGGCTCAGGCGCGACGACCGCTTCCATCCTCTCAGCCGTGTCGCGCAAGGCCTCCGGGCAGCAGCAAGCCGCTGGGAACCAGCTCCAGGCCAGCAATCCCTTCGGCAGCAAGCCGGGGCACAAGCACCACAGCACCTCATCTGCTGATGTCAAGGTCCGAGTGGCCGAGCCGGACGCACCCAGCAGCAGCAGAAAGCGCAAGACGGTGGTGGTGGTGGAGGGCGACGCGCTCAGCAAGTCTGGCTCGCTCGGCGTGCCCTCGGCGCTCACCAGCGCGTCGAGCCGGACCAGTCCAGCAGGTGGCCCTCCCAGAAGCATCCTGAAAAAGGCGCCGCAGCTCAGTGAAGGGACTGGCGGTGAGTGCCTGCAAGCTTGTGACAGTGGCGCATTGTGGCGTTGAGTGTGGGCACGCGGACATCACGGTCAACCACGCTGGTACGCGATGCGCAATTCGCAGGCACAGCCACGTCGCCAACAACGGTCCTGTCATCCTCACCGCAGCGCAGCAGTGCACGCAGCTACAAGGCGGGAGATGGCAAGGGCGCCACCGCTGGGAAGCAGGACGCAGCGGTGGCAGCGGCCGTGCGGCGCATGGCCAAAGTGGAGGAGAAGAAGCAGCAGAAGGCTGAAGGCCAAGGGCGGCGGCCCGACGATGGCGAGCGTGATGAGATTGGCGACCTGCAGGCCATCCCCGATGAGGAGCTCCTGGCGGCACAGGAGGACGACCTGGGCGCTGTGCGGCGCGCACGCAGCATGCCAGCGCGCACCCGCCGGCCAGACTGGGCCTACAAGCATGATGATGACGAGGAGGCCGAGGGCGATGAGAGCAGCAGCACCAGTGGCAGCAGTGGGAGCCTGTCCCCGTCCGCTAGCTCCACCAGCAGCAGCGGCAACGGGCAGGGCGCGGCAGCGGCGACGCTTGACAACCCTGTTGCTCACATCCAGGAGCAACACGCAGCGGCGGCGCAGAACAGCCCCGCCCAACCACAAGCACCCCTCGTCGCATCCGCCAGCTCCAGCAACAACAGGCGCGCCCCGCCCAAGGCCACCCGCTCTTTCAACATGACGAGGCATCCATCGCGCTTCTGCCGTGAGGCCCTGTTCCAGCACGAGGACCCTGCAGAAGGCACCCAGTTGAGGGTGTCGCCCTCGGACGTGCACACATCCACCACCACGGCACTGGCGGGAAGCAAGAGCATGCCCGCACCCAGGCGCAGTGCGGGGGGCATGGTGGACGGGGCGCCTCAGCAGCAGCAGCAGCAGCCATCCTCTGCCACTGGCGACGCCCCTCTTGAGCCGTCCTCCTCAGACGCACAGCAACCTGGCACAGAGACGGCGGCGGAGTTCCCGCCAGCACCACCTCAGCAGCACCCTCCACATGGGCCAGCGCACGTCATGCCCCCGCCCATGCTCCTGCCCGCCCCTCCTCCTCGCCGACGCCGGCCCCGCCGTGCAGCCACGGAGCGCAGCCTGCACCAAAAGGTGCTGCTGACGGCACAGCACCAGCAGCTGATGAGCAGCTCACAGTTCCGCTGGCCGGGCATTTGAAGACCTCTGACTATTGGAACGAATACCGGACACCGGCTCCCCGCCGCGCCTGCCTGAAGAGTCCACATGTAGTACATGACTAATCGACGCACGTCGACCCCCTTGCTGTACTGCCGCTGTCGTCACCTGAACAATTTCCTCTACTGTTTCACTGCTGCTGCTGCTGCTGCCTCGGATCTTCTCAATGTACCCATACTGGGGCCTTGCGCGCTGCGCGCTTGCACGTGTTGCGGGAATGGAAGCAAAGTACAGTTGCAATCCCTCTCTGCCACGGCCCTGTCCTAGCAGGCCTGAGAGGCAGGAGGGCACAGCAAGTCGTCTCGGGCAGTGCTCATCGCAAGGCATGCCCCGCTAAGGGAGAGGCAGCAGCAGTCTGTGTGTCCGCACATCCATCGATACCCCCAAACCCACCCGCCTGTATGAAGTGCGCCTGCCCTGCGGTCACTGTCAGCGTCATGGTGGTGAGGCTCAGTATTCACCGTCGTACATACAACACACATGGTACCACCGTCCGCCCAACCGGGGGCAACGCCGTCCCTCCTCACACGAGGACCACGATAGAGCAAACAAACAAACAAACAAACGACGTCATAACGATCACGGCGATCGTGCTACCTGTGGCAGTCAGAAGAACAAGGAAACAGTGAGGTGGCGAGCTGGAAGGGATTTGCTTGGGACTGTAAAACAAGTGGCAGCGGCAGCCACAAAGACCAGCGTGTCCCCAGCACCGCCGCTACGCGCCGGTGCAACGGCAGCACGGCAGCGTCGGCAGAGAAGCGAGAGCAAGAACACACAGCTGTCTTGTAGCACGCCGCAGACGATGTCGCCAATGCTAATGCGCGTGCCTCATCATGCTGCAGGACATTTCTGGTGGAAAGCTGTCGAGGGGGGGAAGCAACGTGGCGCTGCACAGCACCCAGTACCCCGCGCCGCCTCCTTGACTATGAGGGCGACTTTGGCGAGCGGGTGGTGGTGGTGCTGGTGCCGCTGAGGCCCAGGATGGCCGCCAGGGGCTTGACCGTGGAGGCATACGCATTGCTGGCCACCCGCTGCACGCCCCGCTGCATGCGCCCGCCTTGCTTTTCCAGCGTCGCCGCCACCCTGCAGAGCAAAAGGATTAGCAACCGGGCGGTGAGGGCAAGCACACCAGCGCCTACACCCCCGTCTTCCCCTAGCCTCTGCCGCCGAGGCCGCCAAAGCACGCCTCTCCGTGTGCAGCTGCCCTTGCCCTCCGCGCCTGCGCACCTGGCCTGCAACTCGTCCAGGTCCTTTGGCAGCGGCTTGAGCTTGACGGGCCCCTCGTTGCACAGGGCCGTGTGCATCACCGACACGTTCTGCGCTGCCTTGGCAAACAGGCGCATCACGACGGCGCCCGGCTGCTGCTGCTGCTGCTCTGTGCCGTCCTGCGCAAACAGCGACGTGCTGTCGTGCGCGCCCTTGCTGCTCGCCTGGCCCGCCCATGCGCTGTTGTCGCCAGTGCTGTTGCCCTGCTGAGAGGGAACTGCTGGGCCGTGCAGCACCACCTGCAAGCCAGGGGCACGTGTGGCGTCGCCGGGCGTCACGCGTGACAGCGCCTCCGCGCAGCGCGTCATCTCGCAGGGTTTCTGCAGCCAGGCACCTGCACTGGCCTCCCACTGCCCGCCTCAAGGCTGCGCGCACGGATTGTTGCTGCAGCCTGTGCGCACCTCGATGCCTTCACAGTGCGGCAACAGGGAGGGCGAGGCGCTGGAGAAGGACGAGTAGCCCACGCACACCATCTGCGCAGGGAACGCGACGCACCAGGGGCAACGCACGCTCGCTTGCTGCACGCAGCTCGAGCAAAAACCTGCCGCCACGCCAGCGTCAACAGCCGCAAGGAGCCCGTGCCCAGCCTTGCGCGTGATCTCGCTGCAGCCAGTGAGGCCCTCGCGAGCGCACCTTGAAGTTTTGGGCCGGCGCCTGGTGCTCGGAGTCGTCTTTCTGCTGCGGGCTGGGCTCTGCAGTGGCGCTTGCCACGGCGCTGGCTTCCTCCTTGCCCGCACTGGCGGCGCTGGCGTGGTGCTGCTGGTCCTCCCGCACCTGGCTGAAGCCCAGGCAAACCTGCGCGGGCAGTGCTCGCCCAGCTTCGTCTGAAGACACTTTCGTCGAAAGGCCGAACAGGGGTTCGAACCGCGCAGCCGCCACGCACCGGCACTGCGCCCGTCTGCTGCATGAAGGCGCTGTAGTAGAGGAAGCCCACGCAGTCGTAGCGCTTCCCCACGGGGAGGGCTGGAGCCATCGCGACCATATCGAGCAGCGAATCAGGGTCGCAGAGGCGCTGAGCTCGCTGCCGCACGCCGTGAATCCCGACGTAAACGCCTCCTGCGTGCTCCTGTGCTCTCAAGATCCGTGTGCCCCTCTTCCACGTTCCCCCTCCTCGTTCCCCAAGCCGCTGGCGGCACACATGGATGTACGGCCACAGAACACTCCATTCCAAGCACCACCACTCCTCCACCACCTCTTGCAGCGCTCGCACCACCTCGCACAGCTCGTGGGCCTCGGGCGGGCACTCGACCCGGACCTCGAAGCGAAGCCCAGCGCACCGCAGAACCCAGGGCGCGCAGCAGCAATGGCGGACGAGGAGCCTCCTCTCGCGGGCCCGGAGGACGCGGAGGACGCCGGCATTTTCACGGCCGATGGCGCGATGCACCCCGAGCACCCGCTGCTCGCCAGGGCGCAGGCCGCGCTCAAGAAGCAGCTGCAGGGGGAGCAGCAGCGCCTGCAGGAGGAGCTCCGGGAGAAGCAAATCATGGTCAATGTGAGAGCGCACGCGAGAGCACGCGTCCACATCCAGCGGGCGGCCATGCACGCACCTGCCAGAGGGGCGCAGCGCAGCCTGCTCCTCGCTCGGAGCGCTGCTGGGAGCACACAGTGTCGTGCTGCTGCTGCCGTGCTGTGTGCAGAACGTGGCCACCAAGCGCGAGAGCGTGGGCGTGGAGCTGTACGGCTTCCAGCAAAACCTGGCCAAGCTGCAGCTGCAGCTCGAGCAGACGCACCAGAACCACCAAATCATCAACCGCGTGCGCCTCCAGGTGCGGGAGGCTCTGTATCCGCGGGTGGCATCGGCTGTGACCACCACGCTCTGCCGCTGGTGCTGACCTTGCACACCGCTGCCGCGTGTAAATGGACAGGCCGAGGAGGACCTGCAGACGCTGCGCCGTAACCTGGAGCAGTCAGACCTGGAGACCAAGGGCACCCGTGCAGAGGTGAGAGAGGACAGCCGGCCAGTACCCTAGCGGCCACCTCGTCAGCCTGTGAGGGGCCGCCTGCCTCAACCAGATGTCCCCTGCGGCGGCGGAACATGCGTGCAGGTCGAGAAGAACCAGCTGGAGCTTGACCGGCTCGCCGCCACGCTCAAGCAAGTGGAGGCGTACAACGAGGCGATGAAGGGCGAGATTGCCGTGACGCGCCGCGCCGCCTACGCTGCCGAGGACGCCGTGTCACGCCTGGAGAAGGACAAGCTGCAGCAGGACTTCCGCATCGACGACCTGCAGGGCGGCATCAAGAGCTTCCAGCAGCAGCTGCAGCTGCTCACCGCGCAGGTGGAGGCGCAGGCACGTGAGACGCGTGCGGCGCTCGAGACGCTGGCGGAGGCGGAGACGGAGATGGCGACGGTGCACTTTGAGAAGAAGCAGCTGGTGGCGCAGTGGCGCAGCAGCCTGCTCGCCATCTCCAAGTGAGACGCGGGGTTGAAGTCAAGTTGATGGCGTCGGGTGCGTCATGACGTGCGGCCCTTGCACTGACTTGCGCTGCCGTAACTGTGCCTCCTGACCACCAGGCGTGATGAGGCGCTGGCTTCCATCCAGGACGCGCTGCGTGAGCAGCAGCAGCAGGAGCTCAGCATCACTTCGGAGATCCGCGGGTACAAGAAGGACATTGTCAAGCAGCAGCTGGCCAACGAGCAGGTGCGGCCTCGCGTCAGAGTTTCAAAAGCTGGTTCAAAGCCAGCACAGTTTTGGCTTACTTAGTGCCACACACACACTGAGACGTGCACTGCGTGATGCCCTGGCCCCCACGCAGGTGACGGCTGTGCTCAAGAAGGTGGAGGCGGAGGCCGGGTTTGTGGGCAAGCAGATTGAGACGGTGCTTGAGAAGCAGCAGCAGCTAGCCGAGGTCCTGGCCAAGCTCACGCGCTCGCTCGAGCACACCGAGGCACAGATGAGGCAGCAGCAGACAGAGGCCAAGGCGCTCAGCGGCGAGACGGAGGCTGTGGACCGTGCACAAACCAAGGTATGCAGTGCGGCAGGCCGTTCTGGGGCTCGCTTGCTGGTGGAGCACACGGTATAGCATGCTGATCAGTTGCGGTGTGCGCGCCCCCGCGCGCTCACCTGTCGTGCAGGTTGCGCAAGAGCTGCGGGCCATTGAGGAGGAGATGCTTGTGACGCTCAGCAGTCAGACCACCACCGAGAAGAGCAGCAGTGAGTGGAAGGGTCGCCTTGTTGGCTGGCGCTGACCCTGATGCGATGTAGGGCTGCGCGCTGACACGAGGCGCCAACCCATACTGCATGCGATATGTGATATTGTTTTTGGCATCTGCTTGCCAGACATGGCTGTACCAGATGTAAAGCTCACCACACACACCTGGTGTTTGGCATGGATGGGTCCCGCCTGCAGACAAGACGCTCAATGACATCCGCGCTCTTCGCAAGAAGGTCCGAGAGGAGGAGCTGGGAGTGGTGGACGCACAGAACGAGCTGGCCAAGCTGCAGGTGCGTGCGGCTCCACTGGGGGCCTGGCTCAGGATGCGCTCTGCAGGCTAGCACCGTGGACTGGGGCCGTGCCTGCCACTGGTCCAACCTCTGCGCCGTCCACCCTCCTCCTGGCCGCTTGCTGTGCAGGTGGACATCCTCAACACTGAGGCGCACAACACGCGGCTGGCCGACACGCTCAAGCTGCTGGACGAGGAGCTTGCTGACAAGGCGGCGGCGGTGGAGAAGTACGAGCTGGAGATCAAGCGGCGCAACGACGAGATTGAGAAGAAGACGCGGGAGATCGACCTGCTCAACCGCAGGTGCGCGTCTGGGCTAGGGTTGGGGCAAGGCGGAACGTGTGGGTGCACGCCAGGGCCGCTTGCAGCTCACATCCTGCACTGGTTCAACAGTGGATTGCTGCTGATGCGCCCACTCGCAGGCTCGAAAAGCTCAATGGTGGCGTGGAGAGCGAGGAGACGGGGCCCCTGGAGGCAACCATCAAGAACCTGCAGCGCGAGATCGACAACAAGGTACGGGGGGCCTGGCAGCGCATCATTGTCATTGTCTTGCGTGGCAGTGCGCTCGTGCTGCGCACGTGGCAAGATGTGCCTCAGCACCGCGCTGCCTGTGCCTTGCTGTGTGTGTGCTCACAGAACCAGGAGTCCAAGGAGATGCAGCGGCGGTGGATTGCCGCCCAGACCGAGCTGGTGGCGCTGCAGAACGACAACGCAGCGGCCGTGGAGACAGTGACCCGCATGCGGGCGGAGGAGACGGTGCTGTTCCAGAAGAAGCGCCGGCTGGAGGCTGCCTTGGAGGGGCACCAAAAGGACATCCGCGGGCTCAACACGTCCATGGGGCGGCTGCACGTGCAGCTGCAGCGCGTCAACGGGCTGATTGCCAGCAACGCCGCGGCGCGTGAGACCCTGGCTGAGGACAACCTGCAGCTGGAGTCACGCATCGCCGGCGACCTGCGGGACATGGAGGTGGAGGCGGCCAGCCTGTCCGGCCAGATTGAGGAGGGGCGGCAGCAGAAGCGCGACGTGCTGGCCGAGGTGGTGGAGGTGGAGCGCCAAATCATGCTGTGGGAGCGTAAGCTCATCCTGGAGAAAGAGATGCGTGAGGTGCTGGACCCCACGGTGGGGCAGGACGTGGTGGGCGAGATGAAGCGGGAGATCCACCGCATGCAGCTCAGGCACGGGGAGCTCATGCGCCTGCAGGATAAGCTCATGGCGGTGAGTGGGGCGCGGGGGCACACGGGGGCCAGGGTAGGGTTGGACGTTCGGCCACGATGACCAAGGCACGCGTGCTGCCGTGCGTGGGTTCTCAACACATGGCTTGCCCGCCACTGCTTGTGCCATTCTGCCGCAGGACCTGGAGCGTTCCTTGTCCAAGCGCGAGCTCATTGCCGTCAAGGGCCGCGCCACCATGGCGCGCGCCAAGCAGGCGGCACCTGGTGGGCGGCTGAGCAAGGACACCAACGCGGCCATGACCAAGGGGCAGCTCACCAAGGCCATGTCAGACCTGGAGCGCAGCGTGCGGGACACGCACAAAGAGGTGAGAGCGGCTGTGGCAAGCCTTATCTTTCGCGCCTTTGCCTGAGCGCACGCTGCAACTCAGCTTTGCGCTGCCGTGGTGGTGTTTGCATCTGTAGCTCCAAGCAACGGACAGCCGGCTGCTTTCACTGGAGGCGCAACGCGAGGAGCTGCAGAGTGCCGCCACGGAGGCGGACCAGGCGTGTGGGGAGCTGCGGTCACGCGAGCAGGTGCTGCAGGCGGAGCTCTCACAAGCTCTGGCCAACAAGTACAAGCTGCTCCTGGCCACCAGCCGGCAGCAGAAGCAATCCAAGCGGTTTGAGGACATGGCGTCAGGGCGGTACCGGCCACTGGTGGAGGACGTGAGCCTGCTGGACGGGGAGGTGACGGCGGCGGGGTCACGGCTAGAGGCGCTCCTGGGCGTGTGCTCAGCCATCCGCGACATGGTGCCCCAGCTGGCGGGCGAGCTGGACAAGATTCTGTGTCATGTGACCGAGGTGTGAGGCTAGCGTTGCTCTGGTGCAACTGCAAAAGTCCTGGCGGTTCCGTTTGACAAGCCTCATGGCCTCCAAGATCACATGACATCTTGCAGCCGATGTTAAGCGCGTACGCACACGAGGGGCAAGCGGCGCCTAAACGCAGCGTCTAGAGGCCGTGCTTCTCCACCAGCACAAACAAAGGCGTGTCCTGGATCTTGGACCGCCCATGGAGGTCAGGCAGCTCAATCACCACAGCCGTCTCAAGCACCTGCGCGCCCGCCTTCTCTGCGCGCATCAAGCCCAGGCCAAAGCGCGCCCTTTGAGTCAGCAATGTCCACAGCATGTCAGAGGCAGGCTGCCGCTTGCCCCGGCGCTCCCTGCACCTCGCACGAGCAGGGCACTCACTGATGAGGTTGATGCCGGCGTTGAGCGTGCCGCCCGTGGCAATGAGGTCGTCCACCAGCACCACGCGCTGGCCGGGCTTGACGTGCCCCTCGTGCATCTCAATCGTGTCAGTGCTGTACTCGGTGATGTAGCTCTCACTAATCTTGGCACCTGTGCACGAGGGCAGAGAGGGACTGCTTGCGCCAGCATTGCTTTGCTGAAGCAGCAGGCCAGCTCCAACGTGACGTGTTCCCACAAGAGGACTCGCACGCGCACCTGGCAGCTTGCCCGGCTTGCGCAGGGGCACAAAGGCGACGCCGAGCGCCAGCGCCAGGGGTGCACCGAAGATGAGCCCGCGCGCCTCAAAGCCTGCAGCCAGGTGGAGCAGGTGCTGTCCTGCTAAGATGGCTAAGATCAAGCACCTGGCTGCATGCACACATGCCACACCGCCGGCACGCACCTGCAACCACGTCGATCTGCTGCCCCTTGTAGCGCTCCACGAACAGGTCAATCACGTACTGGAACGCCTTCGGGTTGAGCATGATGGTGGTCACGTCCCAGAACAGAATGCCTGGCTTGGGGAAGTCTGCGCGCAGGCCGTGGCGTGCGCAGGACGGCACACTCAAGGCCCACCAAAGTGCGCCGCGCGGGACGCTATGCGCCCAGCACAGTGCACAGACCTGGGATGCCCCTGATGGACTCGAGGATCAGGGTCTTCTTCTCCTCGTCAGTGACGGCGGCCGCCATCTGTGCTTTCTGCTCCTGGCTCCGGGTGAGGGTGCTGAGCACCTGGCGGCTCCTCAAAGGTCCCTCAGCAACACGAGCAGACGACGGTCTGGGACGCTGGCTCGCTACTGCACCGGTGCTGTGATGCACGCGCGCGATCATCAACGAATGGCCGACGAGGCGACGGGAGGACTGTCGACACTCTCAACGAGGGCCTGCACAAACAGAAAGGGAGAGAGAGCGTGGCTTGCAGTGCGATGATGGTGTGTCTTGCGCCTCAGCTACCACCAGCATCTTGCATCGGGAGGCAGCGGGTGTGGTGCACCACGTGCGGCGCGGCACGCGGGCACTCACAGGCAGCAGCACCAGCAGCAGCACCAGCAGCAGGGATGGCGTTCAGGCTGCCAGACGCGCACGCCCATCCTCAGGATGACATGACCAGCGCAGCGCGAATGCTGGCGTCGATGCGAACGTCCGCCGTGGCAGTCATGGGTGTGCGCGAGGCTGACTGGAGCAACGTGCTGCAGCTCAGCCAGGTGGTCCCCAGCAAGGTCATCCCGTGCTTTGGCGTGCACCCATGGTTCGCGCACCAGCACCTGCCACCATCGGCATGCCAGGTGGAGCGCTCCGCCAGCACCACCACCCTTGAGGGAGCAGCCGGCGAGCAGCAAGGCAGTTCTTCCTCCCCAGATGCATTTGCAGCGCTGTGCGCGCGGCGGGGGGGGCGTGCCAGCATGTTCACGCTTCCCAACCCGGCGCCCGAAGACCTGCAAGGTGTGGTGACAACGTTGCTGCCGACCCCCCCTTCCATCACCTGGGCCACGCGGCTGGATGAGCTGCTCAGGGTGCGTGCACGTGGGTAGGGCTAGGTACAGGGCACGTGTCCACGGGACAGACAAGCAGTTGGTGGCAATCCGTCGATTGTGGACTGGACGCAGGCGCACCCTCAGGCGGTCGTGGGCGAGTGTGGCTTGGACCGTGCTGCTGTGGTGCCAGGCACCAAGGTGGGTAGCACTGCGGTGCGAGGGTGAGGTTGTGTGCGGTCTTGGTGCTGACACGTGTGCTGGTCGTGTGCCGCCCGCGTGTCAACAGGTGTCTGTGTCGCTGGAGCACCAGGTGGCCCTGGTGCGGCACCACTTACAGCTGGCAGCCCGCTGGCAGCGGCCCATCAGCATGCATTGCGTGCGCGCGACGGGGGCCATGCAGGTGAAGCCAGGGTGTGGTGCTGTGAGGCCGTAATTTGCATTCCGTTAGTGGCGGGAGTGACCATGCACTGCTCACTGGTCGTGTGTGCCCGCCTGCAGGATCTGCTCCTGTCGTGCCCTCAAGATGAGCTGCCTCCCCGCATCATGCTGCACAGCTTTGGAGGCCCACCGGAGGCCATACGGCAGGTGGGAGGCGTGCTTCATTGGACGTGCTCGCGCTCTTGTCCTGGACATGTGCTTTCCACTCACACACGTGTACATGTGCCCTTGCCATGCTGTAGCTCTTACGCCCTTCCCGTGGCGCAGGCAGCGCAGGGCGTCTCTCCAGCCGGCTGTGGTTCAGCTTTAGCACCACCATCAACCTGGGGGGCGCTAGCGCCAGCGCCGGTGCAGGGTCCAGCAGCAGGGACAAGCTGGTGGCGCGCATACAAGCGGTGCCTGACGACCGCCTGCTCATAGGTGAGGCACCTGCTTGGTGGCGAGCAGGTGTTCAGGTGCGCTGTGGCATGTTGGTACTCAGCATGCAGTATGGTGTGTGCCCTGCAGAGTCGGACCAGAACTCAGTACAGGACATGGACGCGGGGCTGGACGCCATTCTGCAACTTGTGGCAGAAGCGCGCGGCTGGGAGCTGCAGCGGGTGAGGATGCGAGGGTGCCTGCGACTGTGTTCGGCTTTTGTGAGCAGCCTGCTGATGCCCCAATCGTCGTCTGACTGGTGGCTCCTTCCTGTGTGCAGGCTGCCGAGGTGTCGCTACGCAACTTTGAGGCCTTCTACCAGGGCTTCCTGCCACCAGGGTGGCAACCCAGCCTGCTCTGACCAGGCGCGAAGCTTTGGCACGAAGTTATTTGCAAGTGTGCAGTGTGCGTGCAACATGTTGGGAACGTGTGGGATCATTCAATTGTGTAATGCGCCATTCTGCGATGCAGTTTGTCAATGCGGTGTCCGCCTCCTTCATGTCCCCGTAAGTGGAGGACTTAGAACCGCAATGCTTCAGCGCCCATGGGGCCCCTGCTCGCTGCCAGGGAGGGTAGGATGCCGGCTGCACTTGCCCTGCAATCGCGGTCGCACAGCAATGCATCGAGTGAGCACAGGCCATGTGGGACGTGCTTGCTCAGGACTAGCCACATGTAGGTAGGCTCACCTGCGGCCCAGGTGGGGAGTGGAGGCGGGGGGCAGCAGCTGCAGCTTGTTGAAGCTCGAGCGCATCTCCAACGCTGATGCCACGTCCGCGCCCGTGCTGGTGACGGCGCTGCCCAGCATGAGCTGCCCCGGCATGCGGATGGAGGCGGACGGCTCGAGCAGCCCCGAAGCGTCCAGCACCACGCTGCCGCGGCGGAGTCGGGCTGTCGAGGCGAGCAACGGCCCCGAGCTTGAGGAACCCAGCTGCACCGAGGCGAAGACCGAGCCGCGCTGCGACATGGAGGCCGATCCCAGCGGGTCGAGTGCTGCGGGCCGAGGCCCAACCGGGCCGGCAGGGCCGGTCATGCTGTTGGTTCCCGACACGTTGAGGGCCGAGGTGAGGCGGTTGAGGGGTCCGCTTACCGAGGCGGACAGCACCACGGACGAGCGGCGGTTCGCGGCCGGTCCGCCGCCTGCGCCGGGTGCGCCGCTGGGTGGTCCGCCCGAGTTGGAGGTTCGCCTCAGCACGCCGGACGACGAGTTGGCCCCGAGGCGCATCAGGCGCTCCATGGCCCCGTCGTTCGGGTTGCCGGACGAGAGCGGGGCCTGCAGCGCGTGTTGCTGCTGGTGGGGGTGCTGCAGCAGGAAGGCCGAGAAGCGCGAGTGGCCCTCGCCACCCACACTGGTCTCCGTCATGAGTGCACCAGACGCCGTGCGCGACACCTGCGCGAACCCGCCTCGCTCTGGCCCCGCAGCACCGTAGCGAGACGAATGCTTGCCCAGGCCACCGCTGGCGCTCATGGCACCGCTGAGGTGCGTCGCGATGGTGGTGACTGGCATGAGCCTGGCCGGCGCGCTCCCATCTGAACCGCCCACCAGAGCGCCGCTAGAGGGTGACAGGGCGATGCTCGGCCCGTGTGGCGGCGTTGGCACCAGGACAGCTGGTGGCCTGGCCACTCCATTGCTGTCCCTGGATGCCAGGCTGGTGCTGTAGCTAGCCAGGGGTGCCGACATGGGGTACGGCTTCTCGTGGACGACTGCGTTGTTGCGATGCTGCGCTGTGGCGCAGATGGACGAGGTGGAGGAGGGAGCCACGGGCCCGTGCAGGCTGCCGTCCTGGGATGAGCCAGCCTGGCTGGAGAGGCCCGCCAGCATGCGCTGCTGGAGCCGGGCAACTCCTGTGGCCTCATCCACAGCCAGCTGCTGCTGTCCTGAACCATACCCGCCTGAGCCCTCACTGGCGCTGGCCTGCAGGAGCTGGCTGTAGGGCAGGCGCACGGCGCTGAGTGCGTGCGGCTCCAGTGGCATGGACGTGAGGCTGCCTGAACTACCCGCCAGCTTGCCGGTGCTTGCTGCCACTCGGGGTGCGATTGGCACGCCCGAGCGGCCACCATAGCTGCCCACGGACCCCTCCATGTCATGGCTCATCTTGGCGATCAAGGAGCCTGAAGGGCTGCTGCTCATGCTCTGGGCCAGGGCCTGAGACTGCCTGCCCACGATGCTCTTGCCAGGTGCAGCGCTGCTGATGTTGGCCGTCACGTCTGAGGTGCTGCCGGCCACGCGCCCTGCTGGCATGGGACTGCTGCTGGCCAGGTCGCCGCCTGACTGGATGCCCGCCAGCGCGGCGTCAAAGGCCTCATCGTCGGGCAGCACGCCCAGCGTGAGGTAGCGGTTGAACCACTGGAACAGCGAGGAGCAGTAGAGCTGCGGGCAGGCAACGTTGGGCGAGGGCACAAGTGCTGTCAACACCAGGTACTTGCGCCTGGGCATGCTGGGCATGCTGGGCATGCATGTACTGTGCACAAGACCGTCCATGGCCCAACGCCCAGTCACTCACGTTGACCCAATTCTGCTTGGCAGCGTGGTTGCGCCTCTCCATCTTGGCCTGGCCAATGCTGCAGCGGCAAGGCAGCGTGGCATGCGTGCAATGGAACATGAAAAGCTTGCTCGGACAAGAACTGGCACCGCCACCCTGCCCCCTGCGAGCCAACAGAGGCACTCACGTGATGCCGCCACGCAGCGCAAAGGATGCCAGGGCACGGGCGTTGAAGGTGCCGTACTGCTTCTTGTACTCGCGGATGTACTGCAGCATCTGGGCAAGGCGCCTCACGCGAATGGGGGGGCCCTTGTTCGCCTGCGTGTGACAAGGAGTGGGTCACGTGCCTGTGACCGCGCCATGCAAGCCAGCAGCCTACGCCTGCCATCACAATCGCTTTGTGCGTGCTTGTGTGTGCATGCACGCACCCGCTTTGGCTTGGGCAGCTGGGCCAGCAGTGCGTCTGCCATGACGACCGCCAGCCACTGCCCGCGCCTCAGGTTGACCAGGTCCGTGGCAGCAGGGTCCATTTGCATGGAGCTGGCGTCACCCAGCCCACCAGCGCTGGCGATGGACTGGTCCGGGGTGGTGGTGGGGAGCGCGACGCTGAGTGCTGACGCTATCTTGCCGCTGCTTGTAGGTGGGCCTCCGTCCAGCAGGCCCATGCCCGTGGACTGTAGGCGGGACTTGGCAGCGATGGTGCGTGGGCTGGGGCGCGCACGTGCGGGCGATGATGCGTTGGCAGCGTCAGCCCTGATGGGTGCCGCAGGGGGCCTGGGCGGTGCAGCCGCCTTGGGGCTATTTGGGTTGCTGTTGCTGGTGGCGTCGTGCAGGTTGTCCGGGGCCAGGATGAACTCGGGGTGCCAGCCGCCCTCCAGCTCCAGCAGCAACAGGGCGCCGTCGTGCGCGTGGTGCCGCTGAAGACCCGCAGCCTTCCAGCCGCGCTGCAGCTCGGCCCAGTCCAGGCCTGGCCGCTCACGCTGGGGGGCAGGCACCACCGTTGCAGGCGCGCCACCTGATGCCCTGGGCCCGTCAAACGGCGACTGGGGGCCGACCTCCTGCTGCCCCCCCGCCTGCTGGCCGGACCCCTGAAGCTGCTGAGCAGTGTCCGCGACACCACTGACTGCATAAGGGTAGTCCCGTGTGACGGCGCTGATGATGCGGTTGCCCAGCTCCGACATGAGGGTGGCGCTGTTGGAGCGCTGGAGCAGCACGGTGGGAGGGGACTGGGACGCAAGGGTGAAGGGCTGATCCGGCCGGGAGCCGGTGCGTTGGGCGTCGGCGGCGGCGGGGCGCAGGCTGTCGTTGCCAGGGCCACGCCCGCTGTCCAGTGCTGGCAGCACGATTGGCTTGCGCAGGTACTTGCGGATGTTCTTGAGCACCGTCTCACAGCTGGTGCGGGGCCCCGTAACCAGGCCCATGTCGCACAGCATGGTGCGCACCTCTGCCGTGTACACGTGCACAGGGAACCAACGGTTGCGCATCTTGTCCTGGTGCAGCAGCAGCGCCCTGGCCCGCTCCATCACACTCTGCCCCGTCTGCGCGGCGCTGGACCCGGAGCGAACGGAGCCTCCCTTGCGCGCCTTGGCGCCCGCACCCCTGGTGGTGGGCGTGGGCGGGTTGGTGGCCTCCTCCCCCGTCCCTTCTCCCTCCTCCTCGTCCACCTCCTCATCCACCTCCTCATCCCCAAGGGACCCCTCCTCCTCAGGCCCCCCTCCCCCCAGCTCATTCGGGTCCATCATATCGTCCAGCATGTCAGCAAGGTCGCCATTATCCAGCTCAGGCTGGTCACCCGCAGGCGCTGCGTCCTGTGGGCCCCCGGCGCTGACGGCCAGCACGCGCCAGTCCACGTTGTCCATGTAGGCCGTGTTCTTGCAGTGCAGGGGACGCTCTTGGAGACCGCGCCGCTGTTGGTGAGACACCAGCTTCTGCGCACAGGACAGAGAAGTGGACAGTTGATGGAGTGACAGGAGCGTGGACAGGTAGCTGCGGGGCCGTGTAAGTGCACAGGTCAGGTCCCTACCTGGAGGTGCTCGTGCATGGTCCCGTCGGGGCGCAGGGTGGGCATGACGTAGGACCGGGAGCAATCTATGTGCGCAGGGCCAGACAGGCCGAGCGTGCCAGCAGAGCGCGTGCGCAGGAGAGGTGCCTTGTTGCGGCTGCTCTCCTGCACGGCCTTGAGCCACCGGCGGCCAAACTTGCGCAGGCGGCACACACGCGGCTGGTTCTCATTGTACTGCGGGCGGGCGGGCGGGCGCACACACAGGTGCACGAGGAGCAGGCACATGTTGCACGCATCTGACAGGTCATCGGCCTGCACTTGGTGCCACCAGCCTCTCTCTGTAAGGAGGTGTGTGGGTGCCTGCCCACTCACCAGTGCGTCGCGTGATGCCGTGCACAGTTCGAGCACCTCCTGGGGCAGGCCCGTGGGCGGTTCAGGCGGGGGGTAGCACCACCGGATCGAGTCCTCAAGCTGCTGGATGTACTGCGCGTCCACAGGTGACACAACATCATCACACGGCAGCACACCCGAGTTAGTGTGGCTTCATTGCGGTGCTGGCAAGGGGTGCACGGCAGCCGCATGACTCACGTCCTTGACCACGTCCGTCATGCTCGTGTCCTGCGACGTGGCCTTGAGCATCTTCTTGGTGCTGTTGACCTTGCTGTTGAACCGCCCCAGCATGTCCAGGATGTGGTTGCGCTGGCCACCGGCGTGGGCAAAGTTGAGAGAGGTCTGCAGGCAGGCGAGGTGCACCACCACTGCTCAGCTGCACGCCGCCACTCTTGCGTGCTGGCCCCCCCTTGCTGAGCCCCTCATCATGCCTCACGCTCACCTTGAGGTCGCGCACGACGGCCGAGTGAAGCAGCATGACGGAGCCCAGCGCCGTGTTGACCGTGCCGGGCTGGGACTGTTGCTGCATCATGGGGACAGAGAGAGAGATGCAGCCCCTCAGTCCCTGGCACTGTGGCTGCAGACGAGCACAGCCCCCCCCCCTCCACTGTGTCCACTGACCTGTCCCTGTCCCTGCCGGTCCTTCATGCGCCACCAGCGGGTGGCCAGCACCCGGGCGATGAGCGACATGTCCAGCCCGCCACTCTGCACAGCAGCACAGCAGGCAAAGTGTTTGGTTGTCATTGGCCACCAGCACCTGCAGTGTTGCTGCATGAAGGCCCTCGTCCACCCACCCACCTCTTGCAGCAGGGCGATGAGGGTGCTGTCCCCGTCCAGGGGGAGCTTGTCGTACTGCTCGCTGTAGTACTCAATGGCGTTGTGGTACATCGGCTGGTCCTTGAGCGAGGCGTGCGCGTCATTCATCATACGCTTGGTGCCCCCGTCCGTGCGCTGCCGCAGCTCGCCGTACTCGTCGTACAGCTCCTCACGCGTCCAACCGTACTGCTGCCTGCAGGGTGCGGCGTGTGGGCTGGACTGAGGTCAGCTCGGAGCAGCCAGAGAGCAGCCATGCGGGCATGGCACCGAGTGGCGGCACCTCCCTGCGACCGTCCAGCAGTGCGCACCTGTAGGAGCGCCAGTGCACCCAGTGCCACGGGTTCTCGGCGCTGATCCAGCCCACCGCCAGGCACATCTTGCGCCACTCTCGGTAGGCACGCTGCATCGACGATGCGCGCAGGTACACGTGTGAGGGGCGCACGAACAGCCACACCGGCAGGGCCACTTTGCTGCCCAGGAAGAGCGTGCACCTACCTGAATCTTGATGATTGCATCGTGCTGGTGCGAGAAGTGCTGGAGCAGGAAGGTGTGCGCAGGAGCTTCGTGTTGCCACGGGCTCGCGCGGTAGGAGCGTCGCAGCTCCGCCATCGCGCTGCAGCCCTCCACTCAAGCCACGGGCGTGCGAGCTCCGTGCTCTCAGCCTCTCGCTGCGCGCTGGCCAGGCCTGCACCCGTTGCAGGGCATCTCGCCTCCGAGCGAGCGAGCAAGCGAGCGAGCGAGCGAGCACCCAGTGCGGACTGAATGATCTAGAGGGAGTGTGAGCGCCCTCTCCGGCTTCTCCCTCCTTCGGTCCTTCGCGAGTTCGAATCGTGTACCGCCTCTACGGCACTTTGCAGGACGAGGAGGAGAGGAAAGGGAGCGAGAGCGCACTGACAGAGCTCTCAGGATGTCGTTTCAAGCGCTGGTGACGCCCTGTGTGTGATGCCTCCCTGTGGCGTGGGCAGCACGCCTGACGCGTACGGGTTGCCCGATCCAGTCGGCCCGGTGGCCTGCCCTGCGCTGTTGAGGCCCAGGCCTGGTCCAAACATGACATACCTGCACAGCATGGGCACGCCCAGGGTAAGGATGATCCGGGCAAACGCACACAGACATGCAAGTGGCACAATCACACGCAGAGCAGCAGACGCACCTCTTCATGAGCATGAGGTAGTTGAACTGGTCGTCCGCCGGTAGCCCCACTGCCTCCGGCGCTTGGAGCTGCGCCTTGAGGTCCCCACGCCGCGCACGCTCCGCGCCCATGATGCCTGCAGGCAAGGGTGGCACACAGCAGCCACACAGTCAGTGACTGCCGCACCCGACATACTAAGCAGCTTGCATGGGAGCTGCATTTGTCCACGCACCAATGTCGCTCATGTCGCTGGCCTTCATCTTGCCCGCCACCATGTTGGCCGCCAGCTTGTCCGGGTTGACGCCGTGGAGCATGGCCGCACTGCACACAGCAAGCCATTTCATATCGGGCTGGGTTGCGGTTTGTGATTAAAGCGGCTCTTCTAATCCTGCACGAGCGTGTGGGCCTGGTGCGGCAACACAACGCAAGCCAGCACCATCACTGACCTGCGGAAGACGTTGCCTATCTGCCTGCGCTTCTCCTGATGCGCCTCCTGCTCCGTCTGTGCCTCGGCGTGCCCCTTGAGCCTGCTCTGGATGATGAGGTCACGCTGCTCAGGGTCCTTCATCATGGACCTGGCCACCACGGGACTCATCACGTACCTGCACACACACAATGCATGAGCACCACCACCACACATGGCACACAGTGGGGGCGCTGGGCGCTGACGGGTCACACTGACGGCACGGGTGGCTGCACGTTGCCCCTGCCGACTCACTGTGTGACGAGGGGCGAGTGTGTGACGGACGCCACCGTCACGCCGAGGGTGGCTGGCTTCTCAAACAGCGAGGCCAGCATGCGCGCGTTGAGCGCCCGGTTGTGCGTCTCGTTCTTGAGGGCGTACAGCTCCTTGACAGACAGCGTGTCCACAGACCTGCGAGGTGAGGTGTGCAGGCACACATGTGTCATGGCTGCGTGCACGAGGCTGCTTGGAGCAAGCTGCAAAGGTCGGGGCGCGTACCGTGGTGGCTGATGCTTGCGCGTGTACATGTTGAAGTGCTTGGAGCGGAAGAGCTGACCCAGCTCCTTTTCAATCTCTGGGCGCTTCTTGAGGCGGTCGAACGCGTCGTCCATGATGCAGATGAGAGACTCGTACAAGGCCTCAAAGAACTTCCTGCACGGGCACAGGAGCGTGCGACCAGACAGGTGAAGAGCATGCCAGGCAGTCGTGCCTTTCAACGCCTGACGCAGGACTTGACCCACCTGTCTTGCTGGGGCTTCTCGTAGCTTGAGAACTTGAGGATGAGCATGCTGTAGATGGGTGAGATCTCGAGCCTGAGCGCGTTGACCTCGGCCTCCAGCTCACGGATGCGCTGGGCCACCACGTAAGGGTTGTACCTGCGGCGTGGTGGTCAGGCGGGCGTGATGCGAGGGATTGGCAGGTGCCGTGGCCTGCGCTTGCACACCTCCCAATGCCAAGACATCCACGCACCCGTCCAGGTGCTGCTTGCGTGACTTGTCCATGGCGGCCACGACCCACTCGTGCTGGAAGATTGCCGTGAAGTAGAGCAGGCACGTCTGCAGCAGCAGCGGCAGGATGAGGAGGCGCACATGTACAACGCGCCGAGGAGAGGTGGCCCCACGCATCGCAGGCCGCACAGCAAGAGCACGCCTCTGCCACCCACACAACACACCTGCAGGAGCCTGTCAAACAGCTGGCTGTTGTAGAACTTCCTGAAGAGCGCCGGGACCGACTCATCCAGCAGCTTGAGCACCTTGGCCTTGGTGGCGCCCAGGTTGAAGCTGCAGCCAACCAAACGCGCACAGCCACTCACTAAAAGTCACTTGGAGCGCCTGCACGTGACGCTGGAGCTCCAGGCTGATGCACAGGCGTGCATCGTGCAGCGCCGCATCGATCCCGCTCACTCACTCAAAGTCTGTGCTGGGGCCCGCAGCAATGCCCTTCTTGGCTGCCATGGCGCTGGCTGCGGCGCCCTTGCTGCGGCCCGTGGGCGTCGGGGCCACAAGGTCCGCCATGGCGATGCGTGCGGCAGGTCCGCGCCACCCGCGCAGAGGCTTGGGGTCGCGAGCCTGTGGCCTTCAAGAGTTCGCGGTGATGCTGACGACGGCTCCTCTTCTCTGTGGCGCGAGCTCGTACTCTTCTGGCCAAGGACGGAAATGAGAAGCTTGCGCCTTGTTGTTCTTCTATGGAAGTTCGATTGCCCGACTGAGCTGCTGCTGTGGATTCTCGAGGGGTCCAGCGCGAGTTCTGGCCTCGAGCGCGCAACCCCTCATGAGCTAATCAGGGCAGGGCAGAACTCGCTCTTCTGCGGCCCACGGCGCGCGGCTGGCACGATTTTCTGGCGATGGGGGTATACGCGCTTGGTTGCAGCCAACAGTTCGCAGCGGCGTGGCCTGGGCGTGTTGGAGCTCTCCTCTAGCCAAACGATGGGTCACCGCTCCGGCCAGCAGTCGCGGCGAGCAGCAGCAGGGGAAGGCGCTGTGCTGCGGCACGTCAGTGTGTGCGCTCAGACAGCGCTGTAGGAGGCGGAGGACCTCGACCGGCAGGACAGCACGATGGCGCCTCACCTGTACGCTAGCGCGGGCGGCGCACGGATGCTGCAGGATGGGCTGGGTATGCAGGTGGAGGAGGTGGACGAGTCCAGGCCCATTGAGATCAGCCCGGGCAAGCGCTTCTTGAGGGTGCGTGGGCCGGCCGCGCACCCCCTGCGCCTGTGACGCAGATAGAGCCTCAGGGATGGCCATCTGGAGGGAGGCGCCAGGGACTGGCGCAGGCTCATGAGCGCAATTGTGATGCTGCCGTGTGCACGCGCAGTACCCGACGCTCCTGGGGCGCGGAGCGTGCAAGCGCGTGTACAAGGCGTTTGACGTGATTGAGGGCCTGGAGGTGAGGCGCTCGTGCTGGTGCACTCGCCCTGATGATGGCCACATGCCTGCAAGGGCGGGGGCGGGGTGACGGGGACGGCTGACGGGGACGTAGGGCTGCCAGCGGATGGCATGACGCGCGTTGCCCTGGTGGTGACGTTAGCCCGCCTGGTGCGCGCCTGGGGCCCCATGGCTGCAGGTGGCGTGGAACCAGGTGGAGATGATGGGCTTGGAGCACGAGGACGAGGTGAGCAGGAAGGTGGTGCAGGTGTCGCCAGCCACCAACCATGGCAGACACACAGCCGTCACAAAGTTTGCGCAAAGTGATGCAGCACGTGTGTCTGGTACCTGCCACGAGCATGCAGCTGAGATGGCGTACCGTGTGCATGCGTGCGTGGTGTGCAGACGCGGGAGCGGCTCTTCAGTGAGATCCACACGCTGCAGACGCTGCGCCACCGCAACATCATGACGTTCGTCGCCTGGTGGTACAACGCGCCCGCCCAGACCATCAACTTCATCACCGAGCTGTTCACTAGGTGGGTGGGGCGCTGGGGCACTGGGGCAGAGCGTGCCAGGGAGGTGGTTTGTCATGCCACCACCAGGCGTCATCAGGTGGGACAGCAGGGCGCTGCAGGTGTTCGCCTCCCCACAAAGGGGGGCATGTGACATGACCTACTCCACCCTTGCTGCCCGTTGCTGGGTGATGTGCGCGCAGTGGCACGCTGCGTCAGTACCGCAAGCGCATCCGCACGCACATTGGGGAGGGCGTCATCAAGCGCTGGGCGTGGCAGATCTTGCAGGGACTGCTCTACCTGCACGGACACGACCCACCCATCGTGCACCGCGACCTCAAGTGAGTCACTGCCACCACCACAGCAGGTCCAGTCAGGGGGTCAAGGCAACACAGGCGGACCCATGGCGCTCGCAAGGTGGGCGGCCCTCCAAGTGTGCCACCTGTGTGTGCGTGCACGTGCGTGTCCAGGTGCGACAACGTGTTCATCAACGCCAGCACTGGGCAGGTCAAGATTGGAGACCTGGGCCTGGCCACGGCGCAGCAAGGACTCAGCGTAGTGGGCACTCCAGAGGTGCGCTCACGTGTGTGCAGAGCACCAGGCGCCTCAGGCCGTCCATGCATGCCACCTGGTCCGCCCATGGTGCAGCCACAGCAGGGGTGCCGCACCTCACCCTTGCTGTTGCCGCCGCTGTGATGGTTGCACTCACAGTTCATGGCTCCCGAGATCTACGAGGAGCAGTACGACGAAAAGGTGGACATATACTCGTTTGGCATGTGCCTGCTGGAGCTGGCCACGCTCGAGTACCCCTACAGCGAGTGCCACGGCGTGGCGCAGATCTTCCGGAAAGTCACCACGGTGAGTGGAGGGGGGGCCCCTGGGGGGTCCAAGCACTGTCAGGGGACACGCTGCCTGCCTCATGCCCCACACCCCGCGCACAACTTGTGTTGAGTTTTACGTGTGTGCGCACGCTCACCGTTTCCATGTGTCTCAGGGCGTCAAGCCCAAGGCCCTGGAGCGCGTCACCAGTCCTCAGCTCAGGGCCCTGATTGAGCAGTGCATCGCGCACGACGCACAGGACCGCCCTGACGCGCGCCACCTGCTCAAGTGCTCCTGGTTCGACTCCATACGCATGGTGAGGGCATAGGGCTGATGATGGGGCTTGCAGGCGGAATGGCGGCAACCCGTTATCGAGGTGACCCTGATGGGGTGCACTGCTTTGTCCTGTGCACATGTGCAGGAGCTGGCCTCGGCTCTTGGTGGCGCTGGGTCCAGCTACCTGGGTCACAGCAGCAGCGGCCAGCTGAGCAACCTGAGCAGCGGCGTGCTGCCACACAGCCTCAGCACGGCCTTTGGCACCAGCACCTCAATGGCGCACATGAACGGCAGCAGCATGGTGGCGCCCGGCGGCACGGGCTACTCGTCCGCAGCAGGGCGCCTGGGTCCAGGCGGCAGCAGCATGGCCATCTCACACCAGAGCAACAACACCACTGGCCTGACGCACGCCGGTGCCGGTCAGGCCACCAACACCAACACCAACACCAACACCATGACGCCTGCTCAGAGCCAGAGCATCCCCAGCCGCATGCCCTCGCACCTGTTTGCCCACGCCGGGTCCGTGCACAGCAACGCGGGCAGCAGCCCCTTTGTGCGCACGTCGCGCCCTGGCTCCCTGTCCTCCCGCACCGGACCTGGAGGTGCACCAGAGGTGATGGGAGGCGCCAGCTCCCTGGCACGTGGCTCCTCCCTGGCGCGTGGCTCCCAGCCCCTGCACCCACAGGACGAGGACGAGGGCCAGGGGTCCGTGGTGGAGTACGATGTGGACGAGGAGGACGAGGGGGAGGGCGAGGAGGGCGAGGAGCAGGAGGAGCAGTATGAGCTCGAGGGCGGGGCGAGGGTTGAGAGCATGGTGGTGCACTCGCACCCGCTGGTGGGCGCGTCACCCGGTGGTGGCGGGATGATGATGGCCATGGTGCCCGAGGAGACGGGCAGCATGATGCACCTGCAGCTGGATGAGGAGCTGACCAGCCCCAGCAGCACCACGCGGGGAGGGGACACGTCGGGCGCATCCGCCCAGCCACTGCCCCTGCACCTGCACGTGCGCACGTCACTCCGCCGGGGCTCAGCGGGCCAGCAGCAGGGGGAGGAGGAGCTCAGCAGGGCGTCCACGCCCTCACAGCGCAGCGCCAGGACCACACGGGCAGCCAGCCGCAGCCTCTCGGGCTCGGTCTCCAACTCGCCCATGGCAGGGGCCCGCATGCAGCAGCAGCAGCAGCAGCAGCAGCAGAGGCCGCGGCGCACCACCTCGCGTGCGCTGAACGGCCCTCTGCTCGGCACCACCAGCGCAGGAGAGGCGCACTCGAGTGAGGGGATGGAGGCGGCGGAGGAGGGTGCGGCGAGCGGGTGGATGGATGCGTCTCAGCCTCAGCACGGTCACCCACGGCAGGTGGCGGGCACGCCGCCTGGTGCCATCCATCAAGAGCTGCGTGCCATCGCCAGGCGCATGAACCCGAGTGAGTGTGCGGTGTGCTTGCTGGGTGTAGCTTGCACGCTGTAGCTGTGTGCTACTGTACATACTGCACGGTGTCGCACCCATATAACCTTAACCTTGCTCTGCCTACTGCTGTGGCGCAACTGGCGTGGTGTTGCTCCCGCAGGCCGCGTGGCCACCAATGAGGACGAGTACGTCCCCTCCACCGTGAGCATGGGCGTATTGGCGCGCTGCACTGAGCTCAGCATCCTGGACCACCCACGCAACAACCCATCCGTCACGGCCGCATCAGGGGCCGCTGGCACCATGGGACGGGGAGCCAGCGGCGCGCTGTCACTGGGAGACAGCCCCATGGCGGGGGCACAGGACAGCAACAACTGGTTTGGGGAGCAGCAGCAGCAGCTGCCTCCACCCAGCCCCACCCTTGGTGGCAACGGTGGCATGATGCAGGCGCCGCAGGGCGTGCTGCCCCCCCAGGCAGATGAGGCGTTTGTGTCGGGGAGGGGCAGCAGCTTCGCGCGGTCCTCCCTGCCAGCAGTCCTGCAGGGGCACGTGGTGCTGGACAGGGACACGTTGGCGCAGCATGATGCACAGCAGCTGTTGGCCCTGCAGGGGCAGATGAGGGGCGCGTGTGGTGGGGAGGCGGGGGATGAGGGGGGCGCGGCACACGCGCAGCACGTGGCGCGCACGCACGCGGTGGCAGCGGCGGCAGAGCATGAGGAGATGTGCCACATGATGGAGCTGGCCTCTGAGTCATCGTCATCATCCATTGAGGTGCGGTCGCTTGCTGTCCATTGAGATGTCCTTTGGGCTACCTTTGGCTGTGGCTGTGGCTTGCTCAAGCACAAGTGCTGGACTGACATGAGGCCCGCAAGAGCACTGACATGCTGCTGCCCTCCTGCCCACCCTGCCACCTGCAGGTCATCATCCCGTTTGAGGCGCTGCAGGAGGAGGCGGCCGCCGGCGCGCACATGGACCTGGAGCATGAGGCCTGCATCGCAGAGGGCCTCTCCACGCCCCGTGCCCTGCCGCCTGACGGCTGCATGTTCTCCGCCCCGGGTGACTCACTGGGCGCGGCGGCAGGGCTGGTGGGGGGGGACGGCGGCACTCCTCGCGCCTCTGCTGGCGTACCCGCCGGCTTCATCCTGGCCCGCGCCAGTGTGCAGCAGGTGCAGCCGTCACAGGACACCACGGGGTCGTCCGCGCCCCGCCGCCGCATGTCCTGGGCCAGCTCCAGTGGGGGCGGTGCAGTGTCCATGACCACGCTGGCGCACGACTCAAACTACCACTACGGGCGCGCGCACACGGGCACGTCAACGGCTGGGGGCACGCCGGGCAGCATGCCACTCACGTCGAGCCTGCTGGCCTGGCCCGTGCAGACCAACGGCATGGTGGCGGGCGCACCTGTGCCCGTCACTGCAGTCATGCTGCCCAATCCTGCGGGTGGAGGGCAGGGTGAGCCGCACATGGGCCTGGTGCTGGACCACTCAAGCGCCATGATGCTGCAGCCGCCCAGCACCGTCGCCAACACCACCACCAGCACCACCACCATCTCAATGCCCACCACCACCGCATCACGCGACGTCCACGCATCCAATCATGGGCAGCAGCTCAACCTCAACTGGAGCGCAGAGGTCAGCAGGCGCGCGCGCCGCAGCAGCGTGGGCGGCCTGCCCCCCATGGCGCCCCTGGTTGCCGTGCCGGGAACAGCCTCAGGGCCGCACCTGGGAGCGCACTCGTCAGGCTCCAACGCCCTGCCCGTGCCCCGTGCGGGCAGTGCCTCAAGCCACATGAGCGTGTCGCTCTGTGCGGGCCCCGTGGCGGGCGCCTCCGTGTCCGTGGTCACCAGTGACCCCTCGGCCTCCTCATCAGGCCAGGTGCAGCCAGGCAGTGACTCATTCAACAGGGTGGCCTCAGGCTCCGTGTCAGCAGGTCAGGCGGGGGCTGCAGCGCTACAGGCGTCAGATACGCTGCCGGCTGGGGCGGGTGCGGGTGCGGGTGGTGCGTCGTCCAGCCCTCAGCTGCAGGCGCAGCAGGGTCAGCAGGCGCAGGCGGTACCCAGCAGGCCAACAGGGCACACACGCCATGCCTCACTCGCCAGGTGAGCTGCGAGCATGCATCAGGCTGCTGCACTGGGTGGGTTGCACCCAGCAGCTACTAATACATACTGCAGGGAGCGCAGGCAAGAAGTGTTTTGCCCGGGTGTTGGTGTTGGTGCGCAGGCTGACGTCGTCCTGGCAGGACTTTCACCACCACCTGTACGGCGGTGGTGACGGCTCCCTGCTGCAGCAGCCGCACGTGGCCTCCCGCCGCCACCCGCCCACCGCCTCTGGCGTCTCCTTCTCCTCGGCCTCCATCACCTCACTCCACTCGGCCCTGCTGCTCAACGCCTCATCATGGTCAGCGTCAGGCAGCCAGCACGGCGGGCCCAACGGACCACCCCCCATCACAGGCGCAGGCAGCTCCCACCTCAGCAGGATGGGCGCAGGCCAGCCCCCCACCCCCACCTCATCCTCCATGGGTGTGTACGCCCACCCGACGGCACCGCGTGTGGCGGGGGGTGCAGCTGGCCAGGGCGTGGTGCCCCCACCCCGCACCCTCACCACCTCACGCTCCCTGCGCTCACCCGCCACCACACGCTGGCTGCCAGTGCCCACCACCGCCAGCGCCGGTGCTGGTGCTGGTGCTGGTGCTGGTGTGCAGCATCCCACCCACCCAGCAGGCCCTGGTGCAGGCGGCAACAGTGAGCCCACATCGCTCCCCGGCCACCCCGACCCCACCTCCACCTCCCCAGGGCCTGTCAACCCGTTCGAGCAGCACCTGGGGTACGCTAACATGGCAGCTGGCGCCTCAGGCCCCGCCCCTCCCTGGACGCCCACGGCCGGCGGGGCGGGTGCAGGATCCTGCCCCTTCACGAGTGGGGAGGCGGGTGGGGAGGCGGTGCCAACGCGTGAGAGCAGCAGGGTGGGCAGCGTTATGCGCGGCTCTTACAGTGGTGCGGCAGGCAACGGAGCGGTGCCACGCGGCCGGCCTGATATGCTGGTGATGATGGCGGTGCCCCTCCTGCCCGTGGGCCTCTCCCACCAGTCTTCCCTCTCCTCCGCCAGCAACGTGGTTGGGATGGTGCCAGTGCAGGCGCCTGCACACGGCGCCAACAGCACGGATGCGGGTGAGCGCGTGAGCACGGGCAGCCGTGTGGCTAACAACGTGGCGCCAGGCCCTGCCAGCGCTGCGCTGCACAACCTGGTGGCCAAGCTGCAGGCAGCGGAGGACCAACTGGTGGGCACGCTGCAGCCACCCAGCAGCGGGGACGATCAGGGGCCGGACTCACAGCAGCAGCAGCAGCAGCAGCAGCAGCAGCAGCAGGGCGAGCAGACAGCAGGCAGCAACCACCTGCCGTCGTGGGCACCCACCCTGGGGTCGGGCTCCACCACCACCAACACCTCGGCCCCTGGGCAGGCCTCAGGCGGCATCAACACCACATCCATGACATCAGGCAGCCTTGCTGGTGGCGCAGCCGCACCAGAGGGTGGCGTCAGCGCCCCTGCTGCACCTGGTGGCGAGGTGTCACGTGCGCCCCTGCAGGTGCCTGACGGCCCCCCCCCCAAGCGCGCCCACCACCAGCACCGCCTGTCCCTCACAGCGCTGCCCTCACCCTCAGCACTGGCCCTCCCTCCCATGGCAGGGCCCTTTGAGGTGTGCAGTACGGGTGCACTGGGCACCCAGCCACCCACCCAGTGGGCACCACCCGTGGCGTCGGCGCCTGCCTTCACCAACACCCAGCCCATCCAACAGCAGCAGCAGCAGCAGCAGCAGGACGGTCCTGTCCCGCTCCTGCCCGCCTCCCTGCCTTGCGCCACCCTGGTGGTGCCCGCTCCCTCAGTGGTGCTGGGACACACGGGTGCAGCCGTGCCAGTCCTACCCCGCTCCAGCATCACCGTGCGCGCCCCACGCTCCTTGCGCTTCACCGAGCTCACAGCACGCAGCAGGCAGCAGCAGAGCATCCTGCAGCAGCAGCAGCAGCAGCAGGACTCTGCGGCAAATTCAGGCCAACACAGTGGGGCCGCGCAAGGGACGGAGCGTCAGGCGTCACTAGGACAGGGTCAGCCCTCCCCCCAGGGACCTGCGTCAGAGGCGGCTGGGCGCATGAGCGGGCTGCCATCACCCAGCACTGGCCCCTCGTCCGCGGCGCGGCGCAGTGCTGAGCTCACTCGCGACGAGGCGTCCAGGAGCCTGGGTGCGCCGCCTCATGCTGCTGCTGGTGCTAAGCCCGCCATCCGCCGCTGCCTCACCTCCCCCAGTGGGGCGCAGTCCAGTGCCCCCACCACGGTGGAGGAGTCAGACTCCCAGGCGCTCGCCTCGCTCCCAGAGGCAGGCGCCACCACCGAGGTGCAGCTGTCAGGAGCGCTGCCGGAGGCACCCTCGGCACAAGAGAGCGTGCCGTCACAGCCGGCGCCACCAGCAGACAGCAAGCCCATCGCAGGTGCGTGCAGCTGGTCACCTGGTGCGCTAGCCAGGTCAAGGCAGCTGCTCCTGT
This sequence comes from Chlorella sp. KRBP, assembly GCA_004335735.1. Lineage (NCBI taxonomy): Eukaryota > Viridiplantae > Chlorophyta > Trebouxiophyceae > Chlorellales > Chlorellaceae > Chlorella > Chlorella sp. KRBP. The sequence continues at coordinate 29,010 of QAXK01000153.1, forward strand.
TGCGGCATTGCAACGACGAGTTTGCTGTTGCTTGCTTGCTGTGCCGCAGGTGTGATTGTGCGCGTCAAGCGGCGGCGGGCGCAGCAGCTCTACCCGCTGTACCAGCTGGTGCCAAACGTCCCGGCGCACGACGCCGTGAGCATGGACGGGCGCGCCTCGGCAATGGCCTACGTGCCCATGGCGCACACGCACGGCCTCGACCCTCTGTGAGTGCGGACCTGCAGAGTTAACCTACCCCTAACCCTAGCGCGCACCGTCCAGGCAGCTGACGCGTGTGTCCTCACCACCGCAACCACGCGCAGGCCACGGATGCCAACGCTGGTCCGGCACAACTCGCTCTAGAGCGAGCGGGCGGCCCGTGGTCCCGCGGCCGGCCTGCAGGATTGGCCGGGCCCTCCAGAGACACTTGCAGCTTAGAGAAGTTTTCAACAACATGCTTTGCGTGGCACAATTGATTCGTGTGCAAGAGCGGCTTGAGAATGGGCTCCGTGCACGCTCGCTCACACAGACGCCCTCAACCACGCTGAGCAGCTTCTTCTGCGACCAGGCTCTTCTGCCTGGCCTGCACGAGCGGCGAGCGTTCGACACTCTTCGAGTTCGTGGTCGTGCACACTCGATCCTCAGGCGCGCTTCTGCAGCACCAGTCACCAGAGCAGCTAGCGTCAGAATGCAGTCGCTACTCAGCCGTCGCCAAATTGGCAGCGGCGCCGCTCGGCCTCTGCAGCCTCACGGCGGCACGGCGACTTTTCTGGTGTCATTGACGCCAGCGCGCGCCGCAGCAGCAGCAGGCGCAGCGGCGGCGTCTGGCTGGGTGCCCCTCCACGTCCCGCGCTCCTCCACCAACGGGCATTCGGTGCAGACGCCACCAGCAGAGGCAGCCACACTGGACCACCCCTGCCCGCTCGACGACATAGAATACGTGCTCTTCTCAGAGCAGGCCATCAAGCAGCGCGTGGACGACATGGGAAGGAACCTGGCTGCACAGTACAGGGGCAAATCCCCGCTGGTGCTCGGGGTAGGTGGACGAGTCGCGGCGTCGGCAGCTGTACGCTCCTCCTCTCCCACATTCCCTGCACAGCTCCTGCTCTGAGCTGCTGCTTGCTGCTCCCTGTTGCGCCTGCAGGTGCTGACGGGGGCCTTTCAGTTTGCTGGCGACCTCGTGCGGGCTATGCAGCCGCCGCCGCGAGGAATCCAAATCAACTTTGTGCGCGCCAGCAGCTACGGGTCGGGCACCTCCTCCAGCGGCGAGGTGAGGCAGTGCCCTTGCTGAACAGTGGCTCAGTGGGGGGCTGGGCGCTGGGCGGCTGCTGCACTGGCTGCGACTCACGCACCCACCTGTCCCGCCACGCAGGTCAAGCTCAAGGTGGACCTGGCACCCGAGGTGGTGCAGGGCCGGCACGTGCTGCTGGTGGAGGACATTGTGGACACTGGCCTGACGCTCACGCGCCTGCGCCGCTACATCCTGGAGGAGTGCAAGGCCGCCAGCTGCTGCATCGTGACGCTGCTGGACAAGAAGGAGCGGCGCAAGGTGCCCCTGGTGCCTGACTACACAGGCTTCGAGGTGAGGCGGCCAACACCTGCCACGGGCTGTCTCTGACGCAGCACCATGGCGAGCAGCAGGTGCAGCGCATTCACCAACTCCAACTTGTTGTCGGCTCGTGTGCCCATGCAGTGTCCCAATGAATTCGTGGTTGGCTACGGGCTGGACTATGATGAGGAGCACCGTACCCTTCCATTCATTGGCGTGCTCAAGCCAGCGTGCTACGCGCACAAGTCATGAGTCCCCGACCCAAACTGTATCCCTGGGCCACGCGACTGGAGCGCCCTACCACAGCACATCTGGTTGCCGCGACGTTCCAGCGTGCTGCCCACATTGCGGTGTGAATGCTGCTCTCTCCTTCTTGTATGTAATGTGTTTCGAGCGAGCGTCTCTGCCAGCGCGCTGAGTGTGCGAGTGCGAGTCTGACGCTACGATGACCCGAGTGATTTGGCGGCGCGCCTGCTGCGTGCTGCAGCCAGCTGCTGACATGGTGTGTGCACGGGGTTAGCACACAGACGCTTCCTGACCTGCATCTGCTTGCTTCATGGAGCGCTTAGTGGAGCAGCGCCATTCGTCCCCCCTTCCCCGTGAACTGCTCCTCCCTCGATTAGCTTGCGTGCGCGATCTTGCAAGCCTTCGCCGCTGACGTCTCACGGGGTCCTTGAACCTTGCATCAGTTGAGCAGCACACGCCTCAGACGCTCAGTCATCAAACATGCTGTATCGGTGCGACTTGGCTGCGGTCTTGGACTGCACCAGCCGGTTGGCCCGCTGTGCATCCTGGCCAGCCGCTGGTCCTGGCGCCGCAGCTGCACCTTGCTTGGGCAGGGCAGCCACCGCTGTCTTCAAGTCATCCAACTCCTTGGCGATGCGCATCAAGATCTGCATGTGCACGCACAGGGGGGCAGTCCTCACACACGTCAGCAGGCTGAAGCAGGAGCCAGCCACAGCCATGTAGGCCCCTCCCCATGGGGCTGCACCCACCTTCTCCTTGCCCTCCAGTCGCTGTGCAAGCTGCCCCTCTGAGCCCGCCACACGCTGCGCCAGCTCAGTCATGGCGTTGCTCATCTTCATCAGCTCCTCCCTACGCAGGAGGCACACACAACACATGTGCGTCGTGTCAGCGCGTGCCAACAGGTGAGCTGACCTCCTTGCTGGCTCCCTGTGACGGACGTCTCACTTGGACTGCTGCTGGGCCTTGATGAGCATGCCCTCGGCGTGCTTGAGCGCGTCCCACGTGGCAAAGCGGTGCGCGCCCGCGCCTCCGTTGGCGCCTCCAGGCGTCTCGCCCCCCGTAGGACTCATGGCACTCGTCATGCGACTGGCAAGCGTGCTGGGGCGCGGCATACCGCCACCACCACCGCCGCCGCCGTTCATGCGTATGTCCTCCAGCGCCTCCTCCAGCTTCTCCGTGCGTGTGATGAGCATCATCTCAAGCTGGGAAAGGTCCACACTCTTGGCAAACCTGCACGCTCAAGTCAGGAGGTGAGGGAGGCGGCAGTGTGAGCACAACCTGCCAACAGCAGCAAAGTCACCAACGAGCGAGCACACCTCACACCACACTCACGAGGTGAGCGTGATGCGCACGTCCGACTCTAGGTTGCCGGTGCGCACGGTGCAGCGCTGCAGCTCTTCCGCCAGCGCCGCAAGCACCGGGCCGTACTCGCCCGACGCGACCGCCGCCGTCACGCTCGACGCGTCGTTGCCGCCGTTGGCGCTCTTAATTTGCGACATGAGCTGCGGCCGTGTGCATGTTCGAACGCACCGAGTGAGGCAGATTCTGCTCGCGGGTCCCACTCAGTGGCCAACAGACTCCCGCACGATCCCCGGCCCCACTCCCAACCCAGGCGCACCTGGGGCACGGCGACCTTGAGCGAGTTGACCTCTCCGTTGAGCTGCACGATGGCGCCCTGCAGCAAGGACATCTGCGAGGCGGTCTGCTGCTGCATCAGCTCCGTGGCCGTCCCGTTGCTCCCGCCGCCCATGGCGACCTTGGTCTCCAGCGCCTGGACCTTGCTGGACAGCTGGGCGATGGCGCTCTGCTGCATCGTGATCTGCTGCACCGTCTGCATCTGCGCCATCTGAACCGCGGCCATGGCCTGAGGGCCTCCCTGGCCTGCAGCTCCCGAGGTCGACGCGCCGGTCGCGCCGGTGGCCGGTCCGCTGCCCGCAGCGCCGCCGCCGGCGTTCACCTTTTGCTGCAGGTCCAGCAGCACGTTGGACATTTGCGTCACCTTGACGCGCAGCGCGTCCAGGTCCCGCTTGCTGGCGTTGGCCCCTCCGTCGCGCGATGGGCCACGCGCGTCCACCTCCGCACCCGCCGCAGCCGCTGCCCCAGCCAAATCGCGCGTGTTGCTGCCGCGAACAGCCACCGAATCGCCCCCGTGCAGCGGCGAGACGCCCCCGGCGACCACAGTCGCCTCCAGGGCAGCCAGCCGGCTCGACAGCGCGTCGAGCTGCTGCCCGAAGGCAGCAGTGCTCGCCGACGCGTCCCCCGCATGTGCGCCAGGAGCGGCGTGCTGCGAGTCCAGTGCCGCGCTGGCCAGGGCCTGCATCCCCGCCTCAAGCTCCTGCAGCTTGTTGGCCGCCTGCACCACAGCCGCCTCCAGCAGGCCCAGCTTCTCGCTGTCAGCGCCACCCGCAGCGGACGGCTTGGGAGCGCTGGCGAGCGCTTGCACTGACGCCTCCACTTGTGCCAGGCGTGGCTGCAGCGCCTGCTCCACCGACCCCAGCTTGCCAGAGGCGTCCGACGCGACGCGCACGGCCTCAGCTGCAGCCGCCTGCGCCGCGCTGGCCTGCATGCTGGCTGCGGAGGCGGAGGCGTCAGCACGCCCCAGGGCTTCCTGCAGCCGGGTGAGCTCACCCTCGCGTGCGCTGCTGCTGCTGCTGGCTGCCACCTGCTCCTGCACCTGCGCCAACTTGAGCTCCAGGCCGCTCACGGCGCCCGACAGCTGGGCGGACGACGCTTGCCACTGCTTGGACGCTTCAGCGACGGCAGCCTGTGCCGCTGAAGCGGCACTCTGCGCGCTTGCCGCCGCCGCCGCCGCCGCGTCTGCGCTGGTGCCGCCTGGTGGGAGTGGCGGTGGTGCTGAGGCCACCTTGGTCTGCAGGTCTGACACCTTGGCCTCCAGTCCACTGACCGCCTGGGACAGCTGGGCGGATGAGGCCTCCCAACGCTTGCTAGCCTCACTCACAGCCGCCTGCGCCAGGGCAGCCGCTGCAGCCGCCGCCTTGTCAGCAGCCTTGTCAGCAGTCGCGGGTGCCGATGCCGGCGCTGCGGCAGGCTTGCTGCTCTCCAGCTCGGCCACCTTGGCCTCCAGGGCGCTCACGGCCTGCTGCAGTGCGCCCGTCACCGCCTCGAACCGGGTGGAAGCCTCCGAGACAGCAGCCTGCGCCGCCGCCGCCGCCTCAGCACCACCTGCCTCCGTTGAGGTGGTGGCTGGTGGTGCAGCCTGCACCTGAGCCACGCGTGCGTCCAGCCCCTCCACCTCGACCTTGAGGTCCTGCAGTGCGGCCGCCACCGCCTCATTCTCCTCGCGTGACGTGCTGCTGATGCCTGACAGCGCCGAGGCAAAGCCGCCCACTGCCTCCTCCAGCTCAGCCACACGCTGCGTCACCTGCGCCACCGCCTCATCGGACGCGCCGGCAGCTGCTGCAGCCACAGGTGCAGCTGCGCTGCCCGCTGCCGCTGCATGCTGCCTGACCTCCTCCATGGCGGCACTCATGTCGGCCAGGCGTGCGTTCACGTCCTCCAGTGCAGAGCTCAGCTTGGCGTCCAGGGCCTCCACAGCAGCAGAGCTCGCCCCGCCACCACCGCCACTGCCTGGTGCCTCGGACCTCTCCGTGGTGCTGGTGACGTTGGCGGCGGCGGCGGCGGCAGCAGCCACCTGTGCCAGCTGCGCCTTGATCTGCTCCACCTCCTTCTCCACCACGCCCTGCTTGGCCGACACCTGAGCCAGCTGAGTGGACACCTCGGCCGCCTGAGCCGCTAACTGAGCCTCCACTGCCTTCTGTGAAGCGGAAGCAGCAGCGGGTGGTGCGTCGGCTGCCAGGTGCGCCGTCTGCAGCTCAGCCAGCTTCTCCCCCATATCGTCCATGTGATGCTCCAGCTTGCTGTCCAGCGCCTGCAGCTGCGCGTGCACCTTCTCCAGGTTCTCCTGCTGGGCGGCGATCGTGGCGGCGGCGGCGGCCTCCGCTGCAGCGGCCAGGTCACCCTTGGAGGAATGACGCGTGAGGGACTTGGTCTTCGACAACATGACCACCACAACGCGCACGGAGCACATCGTTAGTTCATCTGGGTGTGCACATTCCCAGAGCTCACGACCATCCTAATCACCGCCCTCAACTCACCGCCTCGACCTCTGAGCGCAACGTGTCGGCGTCCGCCTGGTGTGCCGTGAGCGACGCCGCCACCTCCTCCACGCGCTTGGACACGGCGTCCTGGTGCGCCTGCAGCTCGTCAATGGCCGCCCGCATGGGCTCAGTCACCGCCGCCGACTGCTGCGCCGTGGCGGCCCCCAGTTCCCTGGCCAGGTGCTCCGCCATGGTGGTGACCACCGAATCCACGTGCGCCACCACCTCGGGCGCCACCTGCCCCTCAGGCTGCTGCTGCTGCGCCGCCTGGGCTGCCGCCTCAGACGCAGCCGCCGCCGCCGCCGCCGCGCCCTCCACCGCCACCTTGAGCTGCTCCAGCGTGCCGTTGACCTGAGCCACCTGCTGGGTGGCGCCCTGCTTGGCCATGGCCACCGCCGCCTGCCACCCGCCCGTGGACTCGCCCACCACCTCGGCCACCCGCTGCAGCTCCCGCCGCACGCCGTCCTGCAGCTGGTCCACCTCCTGGCGCATCTTCTCCATCAGTCCCTGGCCCAGCTCAGCGCGCAGGGCGGCCACCTGGTCCTGTAGGTCCTGCAGCCCCTCCACCTGCACCTTGAGCCCACCCAGCAGCGCGTCGCTGTCCCCCGAGCGCCGCTCCAGGGCCAGAAGGCGCGCCTCAAGGGTGGAGCTCTTGGACACGACCAGGCGCTCCGACTGCTCCCACTTTTGCGTGCGGATGATGATGTCGGCGCGCATGTCTGCGTCGGACGCCACGCGCGCCTCCTCACGCGCCTCCAGGTACTGCGGCAGTGGCAGTGGCAGCAGGAGTAATGGCAATTGTAGGTCAGTCACTGAGTGGGTCAGGGCCAATCGCACATACCATGGTGGTGCTGTTCCCTTCTTCAACAATCAGTGCGCCTAGCACAAACTCCATACCTGCAGGCGCTGGAGCACTGGCGCCATCCATGGAGGCGGCTCGTCCCATGCCTCAGGGCGGGCGGGCTGGAACTTCCAAATCTCTGTGGCAATGCCCGCCGTGTCCACCATGCTCACGCGTGCCAGGCGGGCAGCACGGGTGGGGGAGCCCGTGGTGCGCGGGCGGGGAGGGGAGCCGCCACGCGAGATGCTGGAACGCACCGCTGAGCCATGACCGTTGGCCGCCGCTGAGCCATGTGCTGCGTCTGAGGCGGGTGGCGCATGTCCCTCCCCTGCTGGCTCCGAGCTTGGTGGTGGTGGTGCGCTGACAGCTGACTCCGTGCCCCACGCCTCCGGCACGCCCGAGTGTTTGGCGGGGCCGCCGACAGGGGACTGCATGGAGCCGGCCGAGGGCATGCGTGTGACTGAGCGGGGCGGGAGCTTGCCGTGGCTGCTGGCAGGGCGTGCCGCCGACACCGCCGAGGCACCACTTGGGCTCTTTTGTGGCGCTGCTGACACCTGGCCCACCACCCGTGCGGCCTCCTCCATGAGCACGCGCTCCAGCACCACCAGGCGACCCGGCATGTTGGCGGGTGCGGGCGGCATGCGCGCAGAGTTGGGCATCGAGGTGTAGAGGAGCTGCGCACCCGCTGCTGAGGAGGCCTCGTGTGGGGAGCGGAAGACGCTGATGGTGCCGTGGTCAGCGCTGGCACGCAGGCGGGGCAGGCCGGCGGCGTTGCGCTCCCTGCTGGGGGGCACGCTGCGACTCACGGACGCGTGATGCTGCTGCTGCTGCAGGGCCTCTGCCTCAGCGGCCGCCTGCAGCTCCGCCAGCTGAGGCTGCAGGCGCAGGGCGTGCGCCGTGATGTGCGCAAACAGGTCGCGCCCCGCTGCGTCGCTGAGGGCAGCCAGCGCTTTGAGCCACTGGGGGTAGGTCAGGCGACGGCTGGTGCCCTGCTTGCACTTGGCAAACACCACGTCGACTGCTGAAAAGGTGAGGGGGGCGTGGTAGAGCTGAGCGTCGGGGCCCCCGCTGCTGAGGAGCTCCAGGTCCTGGCACAGCCGCACCAGCTGCTGCGCGTTCATACGCTGCTCGCCGTGCGTCTCCTGCTCCGCCTGCGCGCAGTAGTGGCAGTGTGGCGGGGGTGTTGGTGGGTGTGATCACTGCAGGCGGGCGTGGGCAAGCACACCTGCACGTGCAAGTGCTAGCCCGACAGCTAGCCTTACCTGAGCCATGAGCATGCGTGAGGTGCCGGCGGCGTAGCGGCAGTAGGCTGAGAACACGGTGCGCAGCGCTGGGCTGGTCATGGCGCCCGATGGAGGCTCACTGATGGCAGACATGGCACGGATGCGCTCGCCACGCGCAGCCTTGGCCTGCGCATTGTGTTCGGAGGAGGGTAAGAGAGGAGGGTCGGCAACCAGCAGCAGTCCCGCTCAAGGTCCTTGCAGTTTGACCACTGAGGCCCAGGCACGGCCAGAGGCCACCAACCCTGGCACGCACCTGGTAGAGTCCGATGCGTTCGTACATTGCCAAAAAGTCCTGCAGCGAGTATCTTGCCTCCCTGCTGGTGGCGGGGTCCTGTCCCAGCACCTGGTTGAGGCCCTTCTCCCCCAGTCCGTGCACCACGCTCATCTCCGACAGGGCCGCAATCATCTGCGTGCGGCTGAGCCAGCCCCGGCCCATGAGGTCGTACGCGCGGAAGAGGGCGGCCGCCCGGTCAGGCGCCAGGCCGTTGCCCACTGCAGGGCTGGGCGGGCGCAGGTCCCCCTCATACTCCTCCCCGGGTGCTGGGACTCCCTGGGCATCCATCGGCGCCTCGTTGTCCCAACCCGAGGGCAGCGTGATGCTCGCCGTTGGTGGGCTGCTCCCGCCTGCCTGCAGCATCGGAGCTGCTGAAAGGTCAGACGCCATGCTGCTCCTGCGTTGCTGGTGCTGCTCTGTGGCTGTTTGCTGCTACTGGCCGAGGAAGTGACTGGGCAGCCCGTCGGCTGGGGTCATGCTCGCCACCTGCAGCGTGCACACAGGTATGGTGTCATGTGCACAACGTCGCGTGCCATCCTGTTGCGCGTGCGCAGCTCGGCGACAAGGTCAACATGAGATGCGCGGCCCTGCGAAGGCCAGCGCGAACCCCTAAGCGCTCGTCGTGCAAACATCACTCCCGATGCCTCTGCCCTTGCTGCACACGCTGCGCGCGCTTCCCGAAGTCGCGGCTACGACTTGGACCGCGACCGGGACTGAGAACCACTGCTGCTGCGAGCTGCCTGAGGGTGGCGAGAGCACCACCATGACTAGAGAGTCGTCCTACTGCCTAGTTGCCGCTGTTCTCTACTCCCGCTCTCTCGCCGACTCGAAGCCGTACGTGTTCTCTCGTGGACTCGGCGCGCACCTTACGAGCGGTAGGAGCGCTTGTTATTCGCAGCTTATAGGCTGCTCAGGCCGTTCGTAGCGTCCTCGATCTCTCTTGCAGCACTTGTTCCACCTCAAGTCAATGCATGCGCGCCCTCATCATCAGCAAGAAAAGGACAGGGAAGGCCTACAAAAGTGCGGATACATCATCCAAGTCCACAGTGTGCGCGCGCATCTGCAATGGCAACGTAGAAAAAAGCACCCCGTGTCGTCTTCGGGCGGGCGTCTAGCCGCTAAACCTGGCCGCGGTGCGCGTGCGGGGAGCCTCATCCAGTGAAGGAGCCCTGTCCACTGCCGTGGCCGTTCGGGTGCATGTAGAACTGCGCTGACGCCGGCGGCGCGGGCGAGGCGGGTGACGCCATGCCCGAGTTGACGTGACTGCTGCCCACCGACCCCACGCCCTCATCCTCATGCTCCCGGATCACCAGGCTGCCCTGGCCCTGCAGGGACGACAGGCCGCCTGCGCCCAGCTTGCCCGAGCTCATCAGGCTGGGTGGCCCCTGCATCATGCTCATGCTGGCGCTGCTGGCCAGGCCCGAGTAAGCGTACTGCGCTGGAAGCTGTGGATGCTGCTGCTGCTGCTGCTGGTACTGCTGCTGTACCTGCTGCATCTGATGCTGTGGTGACTGCACTGGCAGTTGCTGCTGCTGCTGCTGCTGCTCGCCCTGTGGCAGCAGTTGCCTGACCGAGGCGCTCCTCCTGAGAGAGCGCACCCAGCGGTGGTTGAGCATGTCCAAGACCGTGGGCCGCTCTAGGGGGTTCTTCTCCAGCGCACGCTGGATGAAGTCACGGCACGAGTCACTCATCTTGTTCGGGAACCTGCACACACTCGCGTAGGTGGGCGAACTCATCAGGACATGCATCAAGCCGCAGCTCACATTCCATTGCCACCCAACACCAACCTCTGCGCCAGCTCACCTTGGCATCTCGAGTCGGATTTTGTCCTCCACCATGTTGCGGTGCTTGTCGCTGAAGGGCGGGATGCCCACGAGCAACTCGTACGTCAGCACGCCCGCTGCCCACTGCGAGGAAAGGGAACAGAGCACACAACAGGACCAAGCGAGCTGAGCATGCGTGCTTCAGGGGGCGGCCTGATGAGGATTCACAAGGCCACGCACCGTGTCGACGTGGAACGAGTAGTGCAGCTCCTGGTTCTCCTTGTTCTCCTCTGGCTTGTTCTTGAACGGGCAGTTGAGAACCTCAGGCGCCATATACTCCTGCGGACCAGGGGGCATGAGACGACGCACGCAGACGCCAGGTCATCACAAGCCAGGTGATGGCCCCGCACTCCCAGCCTCCCCTGCTCATGCGAGGTGTGGGTGGCGGCCCCATTGCCCTGTCAGGCCCTACCCACAACCTCCCGCCCATCCGCTCCCCGCCTCACCAGGGTGCCAGCACGCGTGACGGCGCGCTCCTCGCGCATGTTGATCGCCAGGCCAAAGTCGCACAGCTTGAGGCGCATGTCCCCGGTGAAGAGGATGTTCTCCGGCTTGATGTCCCTGCACGCGCCACACGTTGAGCGAACATTGCGTTGTATCTACACGTGTGCGGCCAGCTGCTGCAGCCCCCCGCAGTTTTGCCCACACGCCCCACATTGCTGCACCTGTGTGCGATGCCGTTGCTGTGCAGGTAGTTGATAACTGCCAGGAACGGGTACATGACCAGCTCCACCGCCACGCGCTCGGTCAGGCGCCCGCCGTACCTGCGGGGGAGCAAGCAAGTGTACAGTGCGGTGTGACGCACACACATCAGTGCAGCCCTCCCGCCAGCCTCCTTACCAACACTCCGCGTGCGCAGCGCCACCGCTTATGCATCACACACTCACTTTTGTAGAAGGTTGAAGAGGTCGCCCGACGCTGCAAACTCCTGCACCAGCACCACCTGGTCGGCCTGTTGGAAGGCGCCGTACAGCTTGATCACGTTCTCGTGGCTCAGGCTGCTGTGCAGCTTGACCTCGCGGAAGATCTGCACGGTCATGCACAGGTGCGCAGCAGGTTCGAAAGCCATGTAGCAACAAAGTACCAAGGCACGGCAGCAGCACGACAGGGCGGTCAGGAGGGTGGCGCCTCACCTGGAAGCGGTTGAGCTCACACAGGTTGCCCAGCGCGTAGGACTTGAGGCACACCGTCTCGCCAGAGTGCTTGCAAAAGGCTTTGTACACGTTGGACGCGTACCCTGTGGGATCATTAGTGAGCAGCGCGTGCACATGGTGGTGGGGCGTCGCTCGGCGTGGGGCGTCCATTTTCGCTCAGAGTGGCGCTCACACATCATCCCGCCCAGGGTAGCGTGCCCAGCCCACCCATTCCCTCCCTGAGGCGCACCACCGTCACGCTCACCCGTGTACATCTTTTCGATGATGGCGTAGTCCCTCAGGTTCCAGATGGGCCGGTTCATCTTGGGCGGCAGGTCCCTGTTGACCGCCAGCAGCGTGCTGGGTGCGTGCTGCCTGCCCGTGATGGACTGCGCCCGGCGCATGGCGGCGGCCACCTCGCTCTCAATGGCGGCGGTGCTGGACTTGGCGCTGCTCTGCACGGAGAAGGAGCTGCCCGACGCGCCCAGCAGGAGCCCCGGTGCCACACTCTGGGGCGCGAAGGACTTTGATGCAAACTCCTTGAGGTGCACGGGACCGGATCCGCCGCTGGCCACCGAGCCTTCGCCAGGTCCGGCCACAAAGGGCAGGGCGGACTTGATGGAGAAGGGGGAGATGTTGGCGTGGAGGCCCTTGATGTGGCTGGAGGCCCCATGTGGTGGCTGCTGCTGCGCGCTGCCTGCGGGGCTGGTGGCGGGTGGGCTGATGCTGGCGAAGCTCGCGGCGGCGGAGAAGTCCGCGTCCTCCTCCCCCCCCTGGCCCTCCTCCGCCCTGCCGTGCTTGAAGAGGTTCTTGAAGTAGGCAGATATGCTCCTGCTCACGTTGACGTTGTTCTTCTGCTGTGAACTGGGAGAAGTGAGGACCCCGTGCTGGAGGTCCGCAGCGGCAGGAATGGCCACGGACACGACGCCCTGGCTCTTGGGGCCCACGGTGGTCGACGGCGCTCGCCCAGCAGCCACCAGGCTGCCCGCGGACGGCGTCGCGGCGCTGCTCGGCGCGAAATGTTGACCACCATCACTCGCGAGCTGCACGCTGTCTGCCTGGTAGAACGTCGCCATGGCCGCAGCGGCAGCAGCGACTGTGCTGGCCTCCGCAGACGCCTGGCGCGGACGCGTCCGCTCGCTCCTGATGATGTTGACCAGCCGTTGCCTGGGGATGGCAGCGAGGCGCGCAGGCACAGGGAGGCGCGCTCGCTACTACTGAGCCAGCGACTTCCTGCTCTACGCAACGACTCGCCAGAGCGTTCCTGTGCTTTTCCCGAGCAAACTGCCGTATTTTCGATCATTCGATCCACCTGACGACGGCACATTGCAAGACGAGAGAGTTCAAGCGGCAATATACACAGGCTCAGGTTGTAAGCAGCAGGAGGGACATCTTGGGGGCATACTGCGAGGGGGTCATTTGGCGCGACGCGCGAGGAGGATCAACGCCGTGTGTGCAATTGTCAGTGCATGTGGCTTCACTAAGTGGAGTGGGGAGGTGCAAGGATGACGCTCATATCAGAACATGCCGCAGCAGCGCATCTTCACGGACGCGTTGGCCGAGCGCTTGTGCCGCTGCGCCCTAGCGCCCAAACAGTGGAGGTCCAGGGCCTCAAAGGCGGCCAAGGAGGAGGGCGAGGACTCCATCTCCTTGAGCTGCTGGGACACGCGCTGCATGCTGGGGCGCAGGGAGGCGTCCTGATGCCAACACTGAGTGATGAGGGACGCCAGCTGCAGGCGCACCAAGCACATAAAACACTGAGTGACTGGCGTGCGTCAAGCCCATGTGTGGCACTGTGGGGTGCTGAAGGGATGCCCAAGCAAGCGCGGCGTACCTGTGGCGGGAGGGCGGTTGAAATGGGTGGCCGGAAGCCCCGTGACACGCGCCTGGCGTACGCCTGCGGTAGGACGTTAAGCAAGCAGCGGCAGGCTCAACAAGCAGTGCCAGTTGCCAGTTGACAGCTGTCTGCAGAGCGTGCCACGCCATGACCGCACCTGGCACTCCTCCACGCTCCCGTCGGTTGCCGCAATCATCATGAAGCGGTGGAGCAGCTCGTAGGCGATGACGGCCCAAGAGAAGCAGTCCGCAGCCTCAGTGTACGGCTGCCTAACATACACCTCGGGCGCCTGAATGACGCGTTAACACGTGGAACACTGGCGGCAGTTGCTCGCACTGTGCCAAGAACACACGCACTGCTCGCTGTTGCTTTGCATTACCACAAGCGCGCCAGCATGCTCACCATGTAGACCAGCGTGCCCGTCCTGCCCGACAGCTGTGCGTACGTGGGCGTGATGTCCAGCGGCACCAGCCCACCCGAGAGCGTGACCAGCGGCACGATGCTGTTACGGCTGGGCCGCCGGGCCTCTGCTGGCTTGCGCGCAAAGCCATCGCCCTGCTTTGCTGCCTGGCCCTGCTGCTTGAGCGCGGTGGGCGAGGCGGGCACGTCACCCGCGGCTGCAGCGGGATGCGGCCGGGGTGCCGCTGTTATGGGCGCCTTGGCTGGCTGTGCGGCGCCGCGCGGCTGCTGTGCGGCCAGGGTGCGCTGCTGCACGGCGGTGGCCCACACCTGGTCCATGTCCGTGGCGGAGGCACGGCGCGCGCGACGCGGCTGCAGGGTGCTGGAGCTCGTCATCTGCAGCGGGTGGGCAGACAGGATCAGTGAGGCTTGCTGGGGCTGCTTGTCACGTTGCTGTGGTGGTGCCGGCCTACAGTATGGTCAGTCAGTCTGCAGCAGCGCGCACCTCCTTGTGCATGTTGGCGAACGCCTGGGTGCGCCGCACCAGTGCGCTGAGTCCAAAGTCGGCAATCTTGGCTTCTGCGCCGCTCCCTTGACCTGCACGTAGCCAGCATTATCAGCGACAAGCTTGGTTGCATGAAGCTTGGTTGCATGAGTGTAAGGCACATGCCACGCAAGAGCTCTGTTCCCAGGCCCTTCCTTACCTTTGAGCAGGATGTTGTCCAGCTTGAGGTCCCGGTGGATCACTTGGGGCTGCACGCACACAGCATGCACACAGCGCCACCACCAGGCTGTGTGACTGCTGCCGCCAAGAGCAGCACAACTGGTGCACATCACCCCAGCCAGCCCAACTGCAGCTCACCAGTGCTCGGTGCAGGTACGCCAGCCCACTGGCCACCTGCAAGGCAGGCGGGCACACGTAAGACTGGAGCACCTTCAGAAACCCAGTGCCGTGCCGCAAACTCAGACGTGTGCGCAAGGCACCTTGAAGTGAAGTTCCGCTCGCTACATGTACGAGGCTGACGCACCTGCCTGAGCCAGCGCACGGCGTCGCGTGTGCGGTAGTGCAGCTCCAGCGGGTCCTCCATCTGGCTCCAAACCAGGCTCTTGAGGGAGCCCCCGTCCACCAGCTCCTCCACCAGGAAGATGGAACCCTGTGACAAGATGGTAATGAGGGAGGGTGTGGACACGTGAGGGCGCTGGGCGAGGGGCCCACAGCTGCTGGGATGAGGGGCCCCGCAAGCAGGCCCTGCCCCCTCCCCTCCCACACTCACATGCTGAGCCTCGCCCACTCTGAACTCCCAGTGGCCGTACCCCATGAAACGGACAATGTGCCTGCGAAGCACACAAGATGATGGTGAGAGGCGGGCTTGCGCATCACGACCTGCATTTCGAGCATTCGTGGAGCTCCCACCAATCCGCCATTCACCTGTGCGCCAGTTTGCGCAGCAGTGCCGCCTCCTGCATCATGTCCTTGATGTCCTCCTCACTGCGTGTGAGGGCTGGCTTGAGGCGCTTGACGGCCACCACCAGGGGCTTGCCACTCGGGGAGCTGGCGGGCAGGAACAGGCACTTTTCAACAATTGCAAACGCGCCTGCAGCCAGGTGGCCAGGGGCAGGGCATACTTCCGTTGTATGATGCTCGTCAGGCAGGGCAGCAGTGCAGCCAGCCGCAGACCTTTGCCACGCACCCTTTCCAAGCACGCTGATGACCTTGATGTGCGTGGGCAGCACCTCGGTGGGCCCCATCATGTCACGCAGCGTGTGGAACTGCGGGGCACACATGGCACATGGAGGTGGCAGCACTCAGGTCACGGCAGGGACGGGCAAGGCGACCAGCAGGCGGGATGCCATGGGAGGAGGTGTCGCACCTGTCTGGCGGTGCTGGCCAGTGTGGTGACCATCCGGACGGCTTGGTGCCACCTGGCAGCTGGGTTGAGCAGCGGGAGCGACCTGCGCCATGTAATGGTGTTTCGGCTCAGCCACTCTGGTGCATGCACCACCTGCACAAGAGCCATGGCTCATCTTGCAGCGTCCAGCCCCGCACCTGTAGCTCTCAGAGTGCAGCGCTCTCCCAGAGTCAAACGACCCTGCGCCGTCGGGCTCCTCATCCAGCCAGTCCAGCACCGCCACATCCGCTGCGCAGCAGATGGAGCGCCATGACAAACCCATGACGAGACGTACCGCATTGGTAGCACGCCCGTGAGTCAGCGCATCCCATCTCTCCCGTGCGCTTAAGATGCCACTGCACACTCACTTTCGCCATGTTGGGCTGCGGCGAATGGTGTGGGGACGGATGAGATGCTCATGACTGAGCCCCGGCGCTGGCGCCTGGCCGCAGGCACCAAGTTGGACTCTCCAGACGTCACCATGCTTCCTGAGGACTCGCGCCGGGCAAGGGACATGCCCACGACCACGCCTGGAGCCACGCCTAGCCCGGCTTCAAGCAAGCTGTGCGTGGGAGCGATGCCGGACTCGGGCTGGTTGAGGAGTGGCGTCTCCAGCAGCAGGCACGCCGGCACGGCAATGCCCACATCACTGCTGGGACGCTGCTGTGTGCCTTGCTGCCCACTGGCATCCTGCACCTGCACGGCCACAAGTCCCACCCAGAATCGTGGGTCGCGATCGTGGCGACTACGGCGTGGACTACGACGCGTAGACGAGCGCACCGCAACAAAGGGATGCACGGGCTGCAGGCCGACGGGAAGCGTGTCGACTCCCATTGTGGAACGCCGCTCGCGACGTTCCACGCCGGCTTGTGGTCCCGCTTGTGGTCCTGCACTAGTGGCGGCCCGGAGAGCGCGACGCTAAAGCCTTCATTGCGCCACTGCTGTTAGAGATTCAATGCCAATGGGCAAGCCTACTGCATTGCTTGTGGGGCGGCCACGCGCGCTCGCCGCCGCATGACGACGTGGGGCTTGACTTCCGATTGGGGAACAGCTACACCCGGCATCCACGCCAGAGGAAGCATGCCCAGCGCCGTGCCCCCAGTGGTGCACTTCACCGTGCTGCTTCCACCCCGTGCCGCAGAAACGCTCACCGCGGCGACGCAGCAGCAGGTGCAGGACCTGGATAGGCAGGCCTTCACGCAGCAAGCATGGTGAGCCTCAGCTGCGTGGCTGCACATTCGGGCGTGATGCTTCGCGCTGTGGCGTCCCACCCGCTCGCCGGCTGTGCACGTGCGCTGCAGGACCCACCAGGAGCTGCTCACGCACCTAGAGCACCCAGGATGCTGTGCGGTGCTTGCCCATGCCCAGGACCAGCCACCCTCAGCTGAGGCAGGCCCCCAGCAGCCCCCGCTCGTGTGCGGATACCTGGTGGGGGCGGTCAGCAGCATGACGGTGCATGTCGTGCGACTGGGAGTGCATCCCACGTTCCGGCGGCGAGGCATCGCCCGCGCCATGCTGCAGGTGCGTGCGCCTCTTCTTCGGGTGCCCTCTTGACGTGGTGCCATCGTCTGTTCAGGTGCTTGTCGCCAAGATGAGTGTGCTCTCTCTCTCTTTTTGCAGCAACTCCTGCACGCGGCAAGGTCTCAGCGCCGGTGCAGCTGTGCCTCCCTCCATGTGGCCCAGGACAACCTTCCCGCGCTGGCGCTGTACCAAAACGTGGGATTCAAGGTGCGCTCGCATGTGTGGGCCACGAATATTTCAGGGCAGCCCGCCGCTGTTGCTCCGTGCTGCTCAGCAACCATTGGCAGTCCCTACCGCATCTCACAGCTCACTCTGAGGCGGGCCCATTTGCTGCTGCTTGCAGGAAGACGCGTTGCTGTACGACTACCTTGGCCCTGGACGGCACAGCGTGCGCATGCTGCTTGATGACTTGGAGGGGCACAGCCTGATGGCGGCAGCGGAGCCCGCAGCACCTGCGCAGCTTGTTGCAGAACAGGAACAGGAACGGTGCTGACAACGGTCACGACACGCAATGATCTTGTCTGCACGCGAGTCCGTTGCATTAATGGCTCGGGCCGTGCGCAACACGGTCACCGTCATTGATATGTACGCCACCTCTGGCAAAAGTCGGGTACCAAGGAGGGGGAGGAGAAAGCATGCCTTCACTCAGCGGTGGGGCAACAGGGTTACCCCACCACCGCAGATGAAGGCGAATACGAAAGTGCATGTTTTCCGCAAGGAGGAGAGGGGAAAAGAAGAATGCATGCTGCTTCACCGAGACTACCGGGGCGCCTGCTGCTGCTGCTGCTGCTGCGTGGGCTGCTGCTGCTGCTGTTGCTGCTCCTCCGCCATGAGCTTGGCCATCTCGGCCATGGCGGTGAAGAGCGAGCGCGTCTGCTGCCACCCGTGCACCGAGGGCTGGGTCTTGTGGTCGCTGCCCGTGGTCTGGTCGCTCCCAGGCTGCAGTGCAAGCACACGCGCACGCGGCGACAGCACGCAGAGTGACTTGTCATCACTGCAGAACATGCCCTTGCCGCTCTCACGCTGCCGAGCCTTCCCGCGCGCACGTGAACTCACCCACCAGCACGTGCCATCCCACTCCTCCACCCACCAGCACCCCTCACCTGTGATGTGAGCGCCGTGTTCTCCGCCGAGCGTCCCTGCCAGGGGGACACCCCCCCGTGGTGCGTGTGCCGCGGCGACGGCGGGTGGTGCGGCGCCTGGCTGTACACCGCAGACGCGCCCGTCGTCACCCCGCCCGTGTGGCTGGTGCTGTGGAAGGAGCCGTGGCGTGGGCTGGGGAAGGTGGCGCCGGGCCCCGTGTCACCGTGCGCGCTGCCTGGCGCGTGGTGGTGGTGCGTCTGGTGCGACTGCGGCTGCAGCTGCTTGGCCACTGAGGCGGCGATGGTGCCGCTCCCCACTGGGCTCCCAGGCCCACCCGCAGAGCTAGTGCCACTAGACTGGCGCATGAGCATGGGTCCGCCCACCCCGCCGCCCAGTCCTCCCTGGGCGCCCTGCCACCCCGCCGCCGCCTGCTGCTGCACGCCCAGGATGGCAAAGCCTTGCTGCTGCTGGTGCTGCTGCGCGCGTGAGGCCGGTGTCATGGGCGCGCTGTGCTGGCGCGACATGGCCTCCACCGCCGCCACGTGCTGCTGGCTGAGCGACAGGCCTGACGCCGTATGTGGGAGGGAGTGGTGCGAGGGGGGGTCTGGTTGCTGCATGAAGGTGCCAACGCTGGAGCCAGAGCCCTCAACAGACCCCATACCTGCACCTGCACCTGCCTGTGGGCGCGTGCCGGCTGCACCCGAAGCCAGGTGTGCCAGCGTGGGGGGGGACAGGGACACACCCGAGTTCTCAGGCCCACCACTACTCATAGTGGGCGAGGGCGTAGCACTGCCACCACCGCCACCGCCACCACCACTGACGCGCGCTACTGACGGCGCACCAGGTGTGGGCAACGGCGGCCGCATGCGGCTGCCACTCCCGCTCCCAGGCCCTGCACCCGCAGCCTGTGACTGCTGCGCGTTGCCCTTGCCCAGGCGGTGGTTGTTGCTGTTGTTGTTGACGGCCGCTGCCAGCCCCACCGCATTTCCAGAGTTCCACAGGTTGAGTGACCCCGTGAGATCCGCCATGGACGTGCCCAGCAGGCCCTGGTCCCTGTCGCCCTGTGCCAGCATGGCCTGCATGGCCTGGGGCGTGGCGACGGGCAGCGGCGCCTGCAGCTGCTTGTGGGAGAGGGGCGAGGGGCCGCCTGCTGACTCAGCAGCGCCCAGGGTGCTGGTGGCGGGGGAGGGCGAGGCCAGGGGGGTGAAGGTGGCCGTGAGCTGGCTGGCAGGGGCCATGTTGGCGGGGGCCGACACGGTTTGGAACTGGGACTGCTGCTGCTGCTGGAGCTGTTGCTGGAGCTGCTGCTGCAGCTGCTGTTGTTGCGGCTGTTGTTGTTGCTGCTGTTGCTGCATGGGCTGGCCTGAGGGGGCGGGCACCCAGGAGGGGGTGCGGCTTAGGGCGCGCGAGGCGGCGGTTTGCATGGGCAGGATGGCGCCCCCTGTGGACGGGTCCATCTCCATCTGTGCACGTCATTGTGGGTGGGGCGCAGCAAGGCAAGGACAGGGGCAGGGGCTGACTGCACGAGTGGGCAGATATCCACTGCACTGTTGGCGCTTGCTACAAGTGCTTGTCAGGCTGCTGTAAAACAGCGCCGCTGCATGCAGATGCACCTGCAATTGCAAACCGCTCACCTGTGCGGGTGCCGTGGCGTGGAACGCCGACCAGTTGACGCCCGCCTTGGCCCTCATCATCGTGGGCACACCCGCAGCTGGCGGCTGTATCATGGGCATGAACATGGCGCCCCAGCGGATGCCTGCCAGCACCGGGTACACGCGCTGCCTGACCACGGGCAGGCCCGTGGCGGCGCACACGCCGCGTGCAATCACTAGCACCTCGGAGTCGCTGTCCAGCCGCTTGGCGGCGGCACTGGTCCACGAGGCCACGGGGCTGCCGGGGCTGTCAAGCGCGTGCCACACAGTGGCGGGGTACCTGCACAGGTGGTAGGGCACGCGGGGCAGCACAGGTTGTGGGAGGAATGGATTGTCTTGCTTTGGCAGTTTTGGTCTGGCAGCGTGGCTGTGCGGTTGGACAAGGCAGGTGGCATGTCCACACAACCACGCGATGCCAAGCAAATGTGTGTGGCAGACAGGCATGGCGTGCTGTGCCATGAGCAGGGTCCCAGTCACCTCACCTGAGGCATGGCTCTGCGGGGTGCAGGGAGAGCTCCTGCACGTTGAACGGGAGCATCTCCCCCTCGGGCGTCACCTGCGTCTGCGCTCGCACAGCAAACACCCACCAAACGCGCACACAGGTTAGCACATAATACCATCAGCATGCTAGCCGGACTGCTGGTGCGCTGTTGGCGGCTCAGTGGCGTGGGGCGGCAGCTGCAGCAGGGAATGGCCATCATGTGGTGCGTGGCGCGTGCGTACCTGCCAGCGCCAGAGGTACGCCGTGACCTTGACGTCCAGGATCTGACCAGCAGGGTACACGTCACCCACCCTGCAGACGGTGCACGCACGCGCGCAGCAGGGCGACACAGGCTCATGAGCTCTGCAGAGACGGATGTTCTTGCACTAGCTAACAGCGCTGGTCCCACGACCGCCTGTAGTCATGGTCACCATTCTCCTTCCTGCCTCGTCAACACCAAAGCACCACCTCCTCCTGGGCACAATGCGTGCAGAGGAGGCCAGCGCCTCCCCTCACCTGAACATGAGCAGCCAGCGCCTACCCTCACCTGAACATGAGTAGGTACCTCCCGGCGCGCGCACACACCACGCCCACCTCACTGAGCACCAGCGTGTTGGTGGCGGGCAGGGCCGCGGGCAGCATGCCACGGTCCCCCCCGCTCATCAGCTGCAGGTAGGCACCACATTGGCGCGGACAGGCTGTGTGTTGGTGGCACACAGCGTTCAAGACGTGCAGAGCATGGACGTGCGTCTGGGGACACAGAAGCACCACCGGTCTGCCCACCTTTGCCGCCAGCTTGTGAGGGGGTACCAGGTCGAGCCCTGGCTGTGGCTCAACGTCATGGAACCTGCAGCAGCACAGCATAGTGAGGTGGCCGCACCACAGATGAGCGAAGGGCCTGCGTGGCCAGCCCCACCTGGAGACTGCAGCGACCCTACTGCAGCGTGTGCATGCGTCTCACCGTGCAATGTTGACGCTGTGCCGTGTGGAACCGTCGTGCGCTGCCTGGATGATGTTGGCGAACGAGTAGCCCCAGTGGATCTCCTGCAGGTGGGTGCAGGCGGGCGGGCGGGGGCCGCAGCAGAGCTACTGGTCACGACAGTCGTTGTGGTGGCGGCACCAGCGTGCCTACGTCACCCGGTCCAGTACCAATCATTGCTTGTTGTGTGCGGCATGGCAAGTTGGTGGTGGCGCCAGCACTATCACATTCCATGGTTGGTCCAGTTCCTCTAGTGCCACATGATGCCTCACCGAGGGGAGGTAGCTCTGCCTGCACGTGAAGTTGTCTCCCATCTCTGATGTGGCGCTGAAGAGCACCACCACCTCGGCACACAAGGCCTGCACACACAGGGCGAGACCAACAGATGTCAGAGAGCGCCAGCCTCAGGCTTGGTAGCGAGCCGGTATGCCCACCAGTGCTGCTGACAGCACACTGTTGACGCCTGCTGAGGCACTGGAAGGAATGCAACGCTCCATGCATGCTAAGGGCCTGCCCTGCCCCTGCCCCCGCCCCACTCCCCTCCCTCCAGCGCCCCCTCCAGGACCAACCGCACCTCCAGTGAGTGCTGCGTCTGCCCCCACAGCGGGCTGCGCTCGTCAATGGTGTGCTCCAGCAGCGCGGGCATGAGCAGCGTGGGGTCCAGGCCCGTGAGGGGCAGCGAGTGCATCATGACGGGCACGCGCTCGCCCTCGGCCGTGAGGCGGCCCTGTCGGTTGGGGCCCCAGGTAAAGAGGATGGCCTGGACGGCGGGGGACGTGACGGAGCGCTGCTGGATGTCAGCCACGCGGAACATGCTGCCAGGAAAGCACGGCATGCAGGGCAGGGCGTGGCACACGGGTGAAAAAGCTACATACAGTTGCAGTAAACCCACCGCTGCCACGGCACCACCGCTGCCACGAAAAGCTGAAAGCCGCACTGTCGGCGAGAGCCACCCTAGCAGCCAGCTGCATTGTCTGCACGCTGTGGTGCGAACCCCTCCCGTCCCTCCCCCGCTCGCTCCCCTCATCACACTCACAACTTGAGCTCTCCGTCGCGCCTGGCCACCACAGCGCAGTCCGAGATGAGGATGGTGCGCCCTCGGTTCTTGGGGTGGCTGATGCGCGCAAACGCAATGCCCAAAATCAGGCTGTCCAGCACCACCGTCACGAGCGCGTGCACCGACACGAGCCAAAAGGTGATCCAGCAGTCACCAGGAGCGCGCGTGCCGTAGCCTGCGGTGAACACGGCAGCACGTGGCAAGGCACAGGACTGAGACTGTGTGGAGGGACCGCTTGCCAAGCCACCTCCACCGCGCAACGCTGCGATCCAGGCCAAGCCAGGCCCTGCTGCTGCTGACGCCGCATGCTGCCCTGCGCTCACCCAGTCCGCACAAAGGCGCATGCTGCTCCTGTCTGCTGGTGCTCACCAATGGTGTTTTGAGTCTCCACCGCAAAGAGAAAGGCGGCCACCAGCCCGTCCACGCCCGTGAAGCACGTGTCATCCACCCTGCAGGGAGGAAGGGGCACACGTGCGCCAGTCTGCTGTGCTGCTGGCGGTGTACGCTGCATTCTGCTCTGCTGCGTGCTGTGGCCTCCCTTCGACGCCCACCTCCACGTGACGTAGTACATGATGGCCCACTGCAGGATGCTGCCAAAGTAGACGACCGCCAGCGCCAGCAGGATGGTGTGCATGGGCGCGTTCACGGCCGAGTTGAAAAAGTCTGCGCACAGCGCGTGTGCGGCGAGCACCGGACCCCCATGTGCGCCCCCTGCTTCGCCATGCCCAGAGCCCGCTGCCGCCCGGCAGAACCGCTCGCACCTCTCCGCAGCTTGTGCTCCAGCACCCTGAACCAGCTGATGCCAATCACGTTGACCCGGGAGCGCCCTGCGTGCCTGCGCGCCGGCCATGTGGTGGCGCAGGTGCCGGCAGGCCGCGCTCAAGCCCAGGGACTGCAGCAGCAAGGGCGCGTTCGCTGAAGCTGATGGCCCTGAGCGCGCACCTGCCAGTCTGCACCAGGCTGGCCAGCTTGAGGCGCTCGCGCTGCACCGCATAATAGCCTGCCCCACGGTCCAGGCGCCACTTGGGGTCCTGGATGCGGCGCTGCAGCATCGTTCGCTCCTCGTCCATCTCTTCGCGCTCCTCGTCCGGGTGAGACTGAGACTGCATCGTGGAGCCCCAGTCCAGCAGCCCCTCCTCGAGGCCCGTGCCGTCCCTGGCTGCCAGCAGCGCCGCCATGCGGCTGCTGCCCTTGCCGCTCGACATCTCGCCGCCTGTTCGACCCTCTTCTCCCCTCTTCTGACGCTGGGATGGCGTGGAAGCGATCGACATGGAGTCCACGGGCTTGAAGCACGACAAAGAGCAGCATCAAGAGCAGCAGCAGCAAGGCGCAGTCGCAGCGCAGGAGCAGTGCACATTTCCACAGGCGGCACGGGGTCTGCCCTGCCCCCTTGCGTTGAATTCATAGCATCCAGGGGCACACGGGTCATCAGCAAACACGCGGCGCAGGCACAAGAGGCCAAGGTGAGACAAGCTGGTGTCGAGCGCAACGATCAGTCAAGCAGGCAAGAGCTCTCCCTCTCAAGAGCGATAGATCCCGCCGCCGACGTCCGTACAACGATCGTACCGCATGCACGCAAAAGGCCCGAGCAATGGGATTAGTCACCAACAACTTACTGAGGCTTGAGACTGAGGCTGAGTGAAGCGCACGCTTTGGCCATCTACAGCGCGGGAGCAAACACTAAGTGAATGGTAACGCGGAGTCACGCGCGCAGCGGCACCGATAGGTGAGCCCCACGGGGCAGAGTGTGTAAGGGCGTTGCTCCATTTAGTTTAGGACGTCATGCTGCTGTGCGACATGTGCGCCGACATATGTCCCGAGGTGCCCTGCGTGGGTGTATGGAGCGGCACGCGAACCCTGAGTACGCAGCGTGGAGCACGCGCCCAATGCGTGCACCTAGCTGCCCGCCACTCACCTTGCCAGCCGTCAGCATCTCTGACCCCGAGGCCCCCAGGTCCGCCACCAGCACCCTGCCCATGATGCCTCCCACGTCCAGCTCGCTCGGCAGCTGACTCAGCAACTCGGCGATGCGGCGCGTCTCGTGCTTGGTGGCGGACATGAAGGGGCGCAGCATGAAGAAGACGTAGCCCGCCACCAGGCCCAGCGTCAACGCAAACACCACCGTGTGCAGCATGGCCACCGACCTGTGGGGTGTGAGGAATAGCAAGGTCAAGACGGGTGTGTGGAGCAGCCACTCACGCTGAACGCACGCATGACCATGCTCGCCTGCCCAACGCTCACCTGAGGTTGGTGCTGACGTAGGCTTGGTACGCATCCGTGAGCCTGCTGAAGCCGCCGCTCATGTCGGGCACCGTGTTCCCTGCGGGCAGCAAATCGTGGGCGGTTGTGGTGGACTGGTGAGCCGTCAATGAACTGGAGCATGACTTGGTGCACGGTCACGGTGTTCAACTCACAGTAAAAGTCGTACTCCGGCCCGTTGAGGTACGGGTCCTGCGGCCAAAAGCGGTGCAGGTGTGCATGTCAGCGGCTGGCACCAAGGGCAGCAAGTCCACCACACCGCCAGCACTCACCCCAGCAGGCACCCCGGGCCAGGCAGCAACACCACCAACACCAACTCACCAGGTACTGGAACTGCTCAATGTACGTCCCAATCTCAAGGTACTTGAGCATCATGCGGTCAATGCCGGCGTGCGTGAAGGGGGAGAGGTGCGCGTTGTCTGCCTGGCACTCTGTCGCGTTGAGGCACAGGCACTCAGACGTCTTGAACAGGAGCTGGGCGCCAATGTCCCCAGAGTTGGCCACACCTGTCTTAACGTTGGTGTAGTGAGGATCGGTCTCGTTGGGCATTGCCTGCACGACAGGCAGGTTGCTGCCACTCCTTTCGGCTTGCGCAGAAGAGCATTTGTCACACCGTGGCAGAGCAGCACAGCCTGTCTACACACGGTGATTGGCCATCCAGTCTGCAAGCTCCACACACAAGTACTTACCTCGTGTCCGTACTGCATGAGCGTGTACTCCTTCTTGAGCTCGTACACGCGTGCGGTGGAGTCGGCACGGTGCTGGTTCATCTTGGAGGCGTCGGGCTCGTACGTCAGCTCTTGCAGCCAAAAGTTGTTGCGGTTGTACAGCAGCTGCGGGCACCATGAAGCAAGCAAGCGTGTGGGTGAGGTTAGGGTGTCAAGGAGCAGCTGTAGGTGTGGCGGTTGCTGCTCCAGACGCCCCTGCACCACACACATCCCGCACTGACCGTGACATAGTTGACGGCGTTGAAGAGCGCAATGGGCGCCGCCACATTGCTGGTGAGGACCTGACCCACGGCGTTGGTGATGATGACCATGAAGCCCCACAGCAGAATAGGCACCACCAGCTTGATCTGCAGGCACAAGAAGTTAGGGGCTCCGTGTGAGAGCACGACCAACGGCACTTCATCTCGCTCTACGTGCTGTGCCCTGCACACACCCACTGGTGTCACCCAGTTCCGTGCTTGCAGTGCGTGCACGACGCACATCTAAACAGCCTGTAAACCACGCCTCAGACCATAACGCACCGAGGTCCTGAGGCACGGGATGAGCTTCTTCTGCTTCTTGCCGCCGGGCAGCACGGGCCCGTCCTCAGGCTTGGCCAGACCCAGCGCGCACATGAAGCGCAGCCAGGGGCTGCCCGTCAGCGTGGTGATGGCCAGGTGCGCGTGGGGCTGGGGGCCTGCGCCTGCCTGCCCCGCGCCAGCGCCACCACCAGGGTCGGCATCAGGCCCACCGGCCACGCTTGAGGCAAAGCGGAAGGACGATTTTGGCACTTCCGTATCCAGCAAGGGCTTGGTGTCCTGCAGCAGCAGGCGTTTGAGAAGATGCACACAGCTAGCGTGGGTGTGCCTCGCTTGCGGTCTGCCCCCGTGCCAAGGCAGCAAGGATCAGCAGGGAAGTGGCAGGAGCGCATGCCGCACCGCACAGTCACCCAGCTGCCCAGGCACACACGCTCAATCCCAGCGTCAGCAGCACCTCAAGGCTCACCACGTCCTGTCCGCCGGCAGGCTGGTTGCCATCCGCGCCTCCCTCCTCCTGCTGCTTTTCCTCGCGCTCTGTCGCCTGCTCCTGGTTGTTGATGAGGGCGGGCACGCGCGGGTCATCGCCGTCCTCGTCCCCCTCGCCGTCAAGGTTGATGGACATGGTGGCCAGGCGGCGCACCAAGCCACGCGGCACCATCTGCGGATGGGATGTGCGCAAACGCCAAGGCACCGCTGGGTGTTGGACCGGCGTTGCTTTTTGGCGGCAGCCACGCGCATGACATGACGTCCCAGCATGGCCAGGGTGGTGCACAAGGCATATTGTGTTGAGCTTTATATCTGTCGTGGCAAGCATTTCATCTGCTTGTGCGCCGTGCCCTCACCATGAAGGTGAGGTACATGTGGTAGCGCCTCCTGGCAATGCGCTGCAGCAGCACCCAGCTGTAGGCGCTGATGATGGCGCACAGCACCACGCCCTCGACCACCAGCAGGACGAGCTGCACCAGGTTGAGCTTGTTGAGGTCCTGCAGCACTACCTGAAGGTACAGGTCCAGGGTCTTGAGGTAGCCAGGGAAGATGGCCTGCGGGACGACAACACACACGCATCTTGCACCATGAAAGCCATGCAGTGACGAAGCCCATGCAACCTGAAGCAAAGCGTGGGAAGCACTGGAAATCCAGGCAGGATGGAGTGAGCTTGGGTCTGCTCACCGCCGGGCCGTTGGTGATGATCCACATGAGGTCCGTGAAGTTCGCAAACTGCATCACGTCGCCCGTCATGTTTATGTTGGTCTGGTTGTAAGCGTCGGCGTTCTGCAGGAAGCTGGCCGCCTTCTGGGCGAACGTGTTGCCCGCCTCCCACAGGCCCATCATCTTGTAGGCCACAGTCTGGCGCATGACGGTGAAGTTGCCCAGGCTCTGCGGCAGCGCAGCACCGGCAGCGTGCACACTTGTATGTTTGTGGGCCTGAGCGCGTGTGCCTGGCTGCTTTGCTAGCCCATCTAGACCAGCGCACCGCCAAACCAAGCGCACCTGGTTGAACTGGATGTCGGCTGTCTGCGTGATGTTGAAGACAGGGTCCTCTGCACATGTGGTGGCAGCACCAGCACTTCCTATGGTAAGAATTCTGCCTCCAGTCACCGTACAATCTACTGTGCGTGCTGAACGTTAAACAGCAACCAGCCCCGCTCACCCCAGAGCGAGCGCAGGCCAAAGGTCTCTGGCAGGCGCCTCTGCGTGCCGAACCCTGCAGGTTACCAAGGGAAGCAGTAAGGCACACAGACGTCAGAGAGCCGGGCCCTGTCTGCATGTGCACTCCATGAACGCCAGCCGCTGCAGGCCTCGCCCGCAGGCGCCTCAGTGCGGAGCAAACGAAGAACTGCGTGATGGCGCATGCAGGGCCTTGGCACGGGGAGCAACGCACCAAGGTAGACTCCCTGGTGCAGGTCGGCAAACTCTTCCAGGTACTGCCCGTACAGCTGCTTGACGTACGGCATGTCCGCCTTGGCCGACATGAGCCGCAGCGTGGGCACCTCCATGTTGGCGTAGATCATGTTCATCGTGCGTGTGTAGGTGGCAATGTCCGTGGTCAGCACGCCGGCGCGGCCTGCAGCACAAAGCGTCAATGCATGCAACCAGCATGAGCTGAGACCGTGGCGTGGGTGCAAATGGGCTTGGTGGTTCGTGCCACCGGTGCAGCAGTCTGGCCTCCCCTCACGCACCAATGTGCTTGAGGTCGTTCACGCGGTTCTCCTGAGCCCTGACCAGCATGAACATGGCCACAAAGGCGGCCAGCTGGATGACGCAGAGGGACACGGCAATGACCATGCTCTTTTTCCTGTAGTCCTCCATGGGCGCTTGCACCTGCACCCACGTGTCGAGCAAATGTGTCGGTGTCAACCACAGCAAAGCATGGACCCAGCCCATCCGCAGCAAGTGCAAAAAGGGTGTGCCTCCTCACCACAGGGCTGGAGAGCAGGCGGTACAGCTTCTTGAACAGTGCGCCGCGCTTGAAGTCGCCCTCTGTGGTGCCGCTAGGGTTGGCGGCCGCCTCAGCGTCCTCGGGCATGTCATCGCCGTGCACACTGGCAGCGTCACCCGCAATGACACCCTGCATTGGTGTCATGGTGTGAACACAACAGCAGCAGGGGCTCAACAGCTTGCTCCGCCTGCACAGGGCACTGTAAAGCGGTGTGCGATGGCTGGCAGGGCGCCTGCACAGAGCATGTGAAGCTCACCAGGCCGTTCATGTCTGGGTGGCCAGAGGTGGAGCTGTAGATGGCCGTAGCCTGGCCGTCCTGCCCCCAGCTGTGGGACGACGCGTCCACACCAGACCCGCGCGCGTGTGCCGGGGAGAGCGGCGCTCCGCCGGACGGCATGTCGTACAGGCCCACTGCCGGCGCGTTGCCCCCCAGCGCCTGCTGGACCTGGCCCACGTTCTTGGCCCCGTTGGAGGTGTCGTGGTTGCTGTCACCCCCCGGGGGCGCCATCATTGTGCTGCTCGTCACCTGAGTGCCCAGCCTGGACATGGTGGTGAGCGACATGACGCCAGAGTGCGGCGCGAGGAGCGACATGTCGCTGCGGCGTTGCAGGGTCGCCAGGGCGGGTGAGGACACGCCGTCCGTGAAGCCCTCCTGGCCGCTGTTCTTGCGGATGAGCGGGGAGAAGGGCGCCACCTCCACCACGTACTGCCCAGCAGGGAGGGCGGGGCTCACGCCTGCACTCATGCCCGCGCTGAGCGCTGATGAGATCTGCTTGACCATGGGCTGGTGGTCCAGCGACACGTGCTGGGTGGCGCTACGCTCAGCCGGGGGCGGGGGGGGGGGCTGCTGCAGGATGGGCAGGGCGGCGGGCTGCAGGGCGGCCAGGTGGGCAGCCAGATCAGGTCGGCCCAGGCTGGGGGAGGTCACGTGCATGACCAGCATGTAGGCGACGGTCGTCTGCTGCGCCTTGCGCACGGCCTGCGCGTCACGGTGCGTCACGGTGCGGGGTGCACAGCGCGTGCTGAGTGGGACGGGCAACTCCCAACAGGGAAGGAGGCGGTGTGGTGCTGATCTGCCCTATCAGCTCGGCACTTGTGTGAGTCGTGCATGACCTGCGCTGACCTGCAGGGTGAGGTTGAGGTCCAGGCCGTCAGCCATGTGCACGGTCTTGAGCGACTGAGGCGGGCCGCAGCGCAGGTCCATGGGCCCACCTGCAACCACGCCACACACAAGGTGCCCCATACAGCTCTGTGAACACCTGCTCTGAAGACCCCACAGAGCTCAGCAAAGCGGCAAGCATGCAGGCCATCTGCTCACGACAGGCACTCACGTGACTTGACGGCCGGCTTCTTCTCCGCCATGCCCACGACGCTCACCCGCCTGCCCCCAGCAGCGGCGGTGGGCTGGCCCAGTGCGCCTGGCACAAACAGGTCGGTGATGGGCCGTCCCTGCAGCGCCGGAATGAGCTGGCTCACGTGTCGGTCCGTGAGGCGCTGCAGGCCGCTGCCCCAGGCCAGGCCAGGGGGGTAGAGCTCCTCCATGATGTGCTGCTCAGGCGTCACCACGTGCCCGGTGCGGTCAATGCTCAGGATGGAGATGATGAGGTCGCTACGCCACAGCTCCACCTGCATGCACAACGATGATGGCCAGGGAGGGTGGGTGGGCCAGGACAGCCCACCGGGCTCTTGCTCCAAAGCAGCACTCCGCCAGGTTGGTGCAAGCAAAGACGCACCTGCACCGCGTCTTGTTTGGCGTGGAGCTTCTTGCCGGCAGGCGCACGGATGCGCATCACCTGCATGCAGGCCCAGCATGGCACGCTGCAGGCGTTGATTTCTAGCTCAGGAGCAAGCAGCAGTGAGAGCTCTCCATCAGACGTGCGGGCTTCACTCGGCGCGGCCCTCTCACCGCAGGAACGGGTGGCTTAGTAAGCAGCGCCTTGAGCTTAGGGTGCACGTCCATGACGCGGTGCCGATCGTCGGCCCCGGCCAGGCCGCTGGGCAGCACGCCCACGCGCCACGACACGTCAGGCACGGCCAGGGCCTTGGACACCAGGTGGGCCATGGTCTGCAGCACACCATGTGCACCATGCAGCAAGAGGTGAGCAAGTGGTGAGAGAGCTGTGCACGCAGCAGAGGGCAGCGTGCATGCAGAGGAGGAGAGGGGCTTCGTTGCTTCTCACCTGCTCAGCGACTTGCTGGCCACCTTGACCTGCAGTGGGCGCAGTGTGCACGGGTGAAGGAAGCGGGTTCGCCATCAGATGTGGTTGCTGGTTCGCGCTTCATTGCTTCGGCCACTCACCAGCAGCTACGCTGAGCACGTCCAGCAAGGTGGTGAGGCTGGCGCCGACCAGTGAGTGAAAGTCCAGGCTGAAAAGGGCGGCCGAGTCCATGCCGGACAGGCACGACTTGACCTGGCCGTTGAGGCCCACCTCCAGCAGCAGCCGGCGCTCATCCAGTGCCTGCGGTCAGGAGGCCACAATGGCCATGGTTGCATATGGATGCCTGGCTTTGTTGGAGTGCTGGGTGCGCAACAGAGCAGCCAGCAACCATGGCCACGTGCCACTAATCGGAGCACTTTGGTGTCCTATTGCCCACAGGCGGACTGCCGGCACGAGCCCTCACCTCTGCCAGCGAGATTTGCTTGAACAGTGCCGTGTGGTACGTCTCATCCTGTCCAGGGCGCTTGGTGGACGCAACAGTCACCTGCAAGAGAGACAAGCAAGAGAGACCTCGCCGCAAGGGACCACAAGGCGCTGCAGGGCTCACATCCAGGCAGGGAGAGGAGACACGCTCGAGTGAGGTGCATCTTGCCACAAGGTTGGTTGCGCCACGCACACACCTTGAAGGGCACGGGGTGCTGGCGGGACTGTGCAGAAGTGGCCTGCAGCAGTACCGACAGGCCGCTGCGGCAGCTGTAGAGCGGAGGGCGCGTGGGGGCCTTGCTCTGCGTAGCGCACACACACACATACATACAACAGGGGCAAGGCTGCTCACCACCACGCTGGACACACGTGAGCCGGACGCGTGTGGGTGTCAACAATTTGCACCAATTGTTGTTGCAATTGCGCCGGAGCCTTGCTCACCAGGAGCAGGGAGCGGTGCAGCTGCGCAAAGGGCTCTGCCATGAGCTGCTCCACCGCCGTGTTGATCCCGTTGCCCATGGCCTGCTGGCGGGTGCGGCCCAGCAGCTCAGCCAGGGAGGCCGTGATGTGGCACACCTGGCCGCGCGGGTTGGTCACCAGCATGAGGCCCTGCAAGGTGATGGGCAGGGCACAGCCAGGGGCTTGCAGGCTTTCCTTGGCTTTTTGATTAGATACAGGCACTGACAGCCGTGCTGCCTTGGTTGCTGCCGCCTGAAGCCCTGTTTGCAAGCTACACGCACACACACAGCTTGCATGAGCAGACGCACCTGTGCTTGCTGGCCCAGCGGCGGGCCGCTGGCGGGCGCAGCGGGCAGCACAGACTTGCGCATGGTGAGGAGTTCGGGCGGGGCGGAGGAGACGACTGAGATGCGGCGCCTGATGGACAGGTCTGGTGGGGGCGGTGCCCTGTTGGCCGTGGCGCTACGCCTGAGCTCCACCACGTGGAACGTCATGGAACCCATCCCTGCACGCGTCACGCACCACCATGAGGTGCACCAAGGTGTTCTTGTTGTTGTTTGCACTAGTTGTCGCCTACATGGCGCGTGGCATCATCAAGCAGCGTTCCGGCACTCCGTGAGAACATCTCGCCATCTCGCCAACCTGTGCCTGGGAAAGCGCATTGTCTACACAGTGAAAGTGGCTCACCAATGTTCATGATTCTCATGTCAACCACGGTGGTGTCGACAAACTTGTGCGCCAGGCCCACGTCCAGCGCCTCCCACGCCGCAATGCCCGCGTCCGCACCCTCCTCATCCAGCACGCCCTGCAGAGCCTTGCGTGCAAAGCTGGGCAGCTTGCTCACGCCGCTCTTGCCGGGCTTGTGGCTGCCGCCCTGGCCCCCGCCCGACCGCCCCGAGCGCGTGGACGCGTCGTGCCCACTGACGTCACCCGCCGTGCTGTGCGGCCCCAGCATGCTGAGCTTGAAGTTGGTGCTGACCACGCTCGAGTTCATGTCCATGCCAGGGCGCCCGTTCTTGTCCGTCACGGTGCGGTGCTGGGCGGCCATGAGCGCTGCTCGCGCCTCACCCATCACCCTGCATACAAGAGCAACAAGGGCAGCGCGCCACCCCATTTGTGGCCATCATGCTGTGACGGTATGTGCACAGAGCACCGCATGTGGGCGAGCTGCGCCATCGGTGCCACAAGAGGGCCCTGGCGGTCTTCTTACTCACAGGTTGAGTGTGTCGGCGCCCGCCACCACCAGGGTGGACAGCTTGATGCCCATGAGCTCCTTCATGCTGTAAGCCAACAGGTCCTGCGCACGCACGTGTGACCACAACGCAACACTAAGTCGCTGGTGTGTTTCACTGCTACCTGGCCGAGCATGGGCAGTGGATCCACTGCAAAAGCTGCACCCTGGGGCAAAGACACCTTCCCGCCATCCACACACTGACCTCTGCCTGGCTGCACATGCCCATGATGGTTCCGTCCTGCGCCACCCACAGCGTCGACCTGCCAGCCTCCACAGGGATCTCCTGCGCACAGCAACACACCGGGCCGTGGTGTATAAAGAGCAGTGAGCAGCTAGCCAAGGGTGAAAGTAAAAGGCTGGCATTGAAATGGGGCCTATTGACTTTAATTGCTATGACCTCACCTCGCAGATGCCCAGGAAGGTAGAGTCCTCGCCCGACCCGTTGATCTTGAGCACCGTGAGCTTGATGGGGATGAAGCGCCGGTCCTTGTGCACGACCAGCTGGCTCCACGTGTGGTTGAGGGCCACGTGGCGGCCCGTCTTGACGTAGCCCTTGACGAAGGACGAGTGCACGTCAGCCACCTGGGGCGGCAGGATGATGCTCAGGCTCTTGCCCTTGAGGTCGCCCTTGACGTACCCCAGCAGGTCCAGGGCCGCCTGGTTGGTGATCTGGATGATGCTCTGGGCGTTGACGACGAACACGGCGCGGTTGGCCGCCGATGTCGCCGGAGCTGCAGGGTGGTGTGGTGTGGTGTGTGCAGTGCAGCGTGCAGGGTGTTGGAGCGGGCGCAGCTCTTGTGTTCGGTGCTAGCAAGCGTTGTGGTTGTTGGCGGAGCAAGGGTGCTGTTGAGGCCGCAAAGGCTCACCCGCGTTGCTCATGGCCTGCCGGATGACGGGGTCGGCCATGTCCAGGCCGCTCAGCGTGTCGTGGTTCTTGACCTCCTCCTCAATGGCATCAAGCCGGTCAGCCTCCCTGCACACGGCACAGGCGCCAGCAGCCACACAGCGTAAGCAGGAGCCTGGGTAGGTGCGACAGCGGCAGGAGACGAGCTCAGCACGGGTGAGTAGTCCTGACTCACGTGAACCAGCGTGCGGCCTGCCATGGGTCCTGCCGGACGTGCTCCAGGAACTGCAAGGGGCAGTGGGACGCAGAACAGCAAGGTCAAGAGGTAACGACAAGGCGGAACGGCTCTTCTCTCCCACTGCCACTGTTAGGCACGACTCCACTCTCACCTTGGCATACAGCCTGACCATCTTGACGTGCCCAGCATGGCGCTCCAGCACTTGCCTACACGCACACATGTGGTGCACGCATATGTAGCCAAAACAGGTTGCTCAGAGACTGACCCGTGTGCCCCCCGGCCTGCTTGATGCTTCCGCCCAGCCCCACAGCACCAACAGCACACCCACAAGCACACAGTGCACGCACTTGTACACTCGGTCCGCCGTCTTGACGGCCGCGTCCATGTCCTGTACCGCCATGGCCAGCGTGCGGAAGCGCACATTGTGGTGCATGAGCGCCTGCCAGAACATGCGGATTGAGATGAGGGCGTCCTTGTGCACGCGCAGAGCCAGCCTGCACGTGGAGCACAAGAGTGCAGGGCGGGTGCAGCAGCGGTCAGGACAGGCGCCAGCGCTCCTGTTTGTAAGTAGCACCGGGTCAGGGCAGGCAAACCTAGGCTAACCCTAGACCTCACCCGTAGTTGCGCTGGAACTCGACGTACGACACCAGGTCCGCGCTGTCCTGCGCCATGCCCCCCGCCGCCGTGCGCTGGGCGCGCTGCTGCTCGCGTGAGAACATGGCGAAGCGCATCAGGAACCCGGCGTCCAGCTTGCGCGCGTTCTTGAGCTGGGCGTAGCCCGACTGGTAAGAGTTCTGGACGTCGATCAAGAAGCTCGAGTAGAGGATGACCATGAAGGGGTCCTCAGGCATCTGGGCCAGGCCAACCTGCACGTGTGTTTGGCGCAGCAGCACGCACAGGTGAGCTCTTGGTGCCTGAGCCTCGCCTCTTGACTGCACATGTCGCAGCTTGTCAGTGAGGTGGTGAGAGGGTACCTTGAGCACCGCCTCGGCCAGCAGCACGTAGTTGGGGTCGAGTTCCGTCTTGCTCTTCCAGGTGCGGCAGCAGCGTGCCAGCACCTCGACAAAGCGGCTGTCGGGGAACTGGAACACGTGCTTGGGGTGGATGTGGGGTTGCCTGCAGCGCGTCGGCGCGAGCATACACAGGGGTTCAGGTTAGACAGCGCTGCGCCAAATTTGCCACAAGCTGCAAGCTGAATGTCGCACTCAGTCACCCTCGTCCACAGCCTGCCCCTTGCAGGCTGCTCACTTGAATTGGTTGAGCACTGTGGTGTTGAACCAGCGCAGGCGGAGCCACGAGAGAAAGTACCCCAGTGCTCCCATGGGCACGGTGGTGGCCCACATGACAATGGTCAGCCCTTGGACGGTCGAGTACCGCTCTCCCTCGCTGTTGGCGTCCCATCCTGCACGGCGCGTTTGCAAACACTGGTTTAGCGGGCTCTCATGTTTGGATGGTGCAGGCCCATGAGGCCCACCAAGGCAGCGCGGCTCACCGATGTTGAAGGCCACGGCCACGTACAGCATGCAGCACCAGGTGACTGAGAGGTAGCTGCCGGTGCGCAGGTGGTTGACCCATCCCACCAGCTGGGGCTGCCAGTAGAAGAGCAGCCACGTGAGGGACACTGACAGGCCCAGCAGGACCACGGATTGCCACTTCTGCGGCCATGTAAGGTAAGTGAAGCAGCACATGTAAGGCTGTGGCGGGCGGTGCTGTGTGGCTGGTAGCACAATACGTTCTGGTTGCTGTTTGTGCCCAACCGACCTGTTCTGTTGTTTGGCACTGGCATGACCATCCCCTAAGTAAGTAAGCCCCCGCTGTGCACCTGGTTGTAGATGAAGACGGCCGCGCACGTCATGATGAAGCGGATGACGAGCGTCCAAAGCTCCACCCTGTGGAGGGGCACGAAGAGGGCATGAGCATGGGTGCAAGCGGCTTGATGGAGCGGTGCTTGTGATGCGCGTACGGTGCACAGCAGGCACCAGGCGGTTTGTGTGCGCCAGCCTCAGCCTACTCACGCCGTGTGCATGATGGCGAGGCGGTTGGTCGTCTTGAAATCCAGCTCCATCTCGCCCACCGAGAAGAGTGAGGCCAGTAGCATGAAGAGAACGATGGAGACCACAGCCACACAAACGTGGATGAAGTGGGGGAACGCCCAGCAGTCTGCGGGCATCATTGCGCCATCGAGGCCGTTGTGAGGATGTGGCAGCTGCCAGTATGGCATGGGAAACCATCGCATCGTGCGTCATGGCTGGCTCACTCACAGACGTCTGGGTACTCTTGGTTGTACCCAATCACGTCCTCAGGCTTGGCGAACATCTGGCAGTCGAGCGCCATGAGGAAGAGCGAGAGAGACATGATGTCAAACACCTGCAAGTGGGTAGCAGTGGGCACGACACAAGTGTGAGCCACCTGCCCGGCGTCACATCGCCCACAGCACGGCAAAGCTCAGTCGCCGTACTGGCCTGGAAGAAGATCTTGGCGAACCAGCGCAGCACGCCAATGGGCCTGCGGGGCGGGGCAGCATGGACAGCATGGGTTGCCGTTCTGTGTAGCGCGCAAATGGGGCGAGCAGCTGTAGAACAAGCAGGCTACTCCTGCACCGCTGTCCAGGTGGCTACTCACCAGACATAGTCGAACTTGTTCTCAAAGAAGGACTTTGCCACCCACAGGCTGAGCACTACTGAGAGGGCCAGGCCGCCCACCAGCAGGTAGAAGCACGCCAGGAAGAACGTATCCCCCTGCGCAACAGTGGGCATGATGATGTCGTGCATGGTGCTCCATGGTGTGCCTGTCTCACTCGCACTGGACGATGACGCCTCACGGCAAGGAGTGTGAGCAGCTGGCGTACCCGGATGGACATGAACTGGTTGAGGGAGATGAAGGACAGGATCCGCCACCAGGTCTGTGACGAGGGGATATCAAAGATGCTGGGTTGCACCACCAGCAGCCACAGCTGCAGCCAGTCAGCCAGCAGCCGGAAGACAATGAAGCCCGCCGAGTAGGCAGTCTTCTCCTTGCACACTGCGCAGGAAGCAGAGCAGCGCGGCCACCAAGCGTGGTTGAGGGAGCGGCCAATCACTGACTACCCCCAGGCAGCGGATCAGCGGCGAGGACAGCGTGTGGCGGAGCGCAGACACGATGCCCCACCGCAAGGTGCCCGCATGACGCACCGGTGTACATGACGCCCATGACGGCCGCCGACAGCTGCTTGTCGTCCATGAGCTCATCTGCAAGCACACACACACCGGGATGCGCATGTCTGCTTCACGCTGCGACGCCGTGCGCAGATGATCATCCGCAGCACCCCCAGGGCGCCTTCACGCATCCCGATCCCATCCCTGCGCACCTGCTTGGTTGACTTGGTTGGCAGCGAACACCCTGCACGCCAGAAGGCAGCGTACCGTGGATTGGAATCGATACTGTGAACCAGTGCACGAAGTTGCGGTACATTTGCGGCTCCGCCACGGCTCGGCACACTCACCCGCTGCTCGCAATGCTGTCCATGGTACTGCTGTTGTCGCTCGGAGGCCCCATCGCGGCTGGCTGTGGGCGCTGCTGCTCGAGGAGGCGGCGGGGACTGCCGTGCGGGTCAGCGCTGACTTTCACGGCTCAGGCTGGGCAGCACGCTGGCGCAGGCCATCAACTGGCACAGCAACTGCTCTGCGTCACGCCCTCTAGCCTGATGCCAGGCGCCTCTGGGCTCGAAAGTATGAGGGTGCCGTGCACGTCTGGAGCGCCGCCTCGCGTGCCGAGGGCACAGCTGCGACTGCGACTGCGAGAGCTCCGACTACGCACGCGACTTGGTAGGTTCCACTTGTGCTTTGGCGCCGAGTCCTCATGGAGCCGTACCCTGTTGTGATCCATCAATCGATCACTTCGCCATGGCGAGAGGTCCACATCGCGGCATCTTGCAGCCGCGATGACATTGTTCCAGCGCATCACATGCAGGGCTCGTTCCATATTATCGCCCTGTGCAGCGGTACCCCGAGCGCCGCGCACGCCGCACGCATCCTAACCCTAGCCCCCCGCAGCAGAGGCACCAGCAAGCACAGCTGAGCAACAATGCAGCCAGCATCAGCAACGCAAGGCCAGCAGAATGTTCAACGCAAGGCCAGCTCACAGGCAGCTCCCAAGGCGACGCGGACACCCACCGAGGAGCAGCTCGTGAGCAGGATGTGAAAATCCACGCAAGCAACACATGCACCACATTTGTGCACCACATTGCGCATCGTGGCCTTCTGTGTTGATTCCAAAGCTTGGGCAACCCACAAGTGCAAGAAGGCGAACAAGTCGACGCCAACGGTAAGAAGAGCAGGCCTAGGTGTGAGCGTGGCGTTGAGACAGAGCCGAGAGTCAGGGGACAACATCATAACTCTGAGGAGGCAAGAGGAGCCAAATAGAGAAGAAGCAAGTGCGCTATGGAGGAGCATATACTCACGTTTCAAGTGCACCGAGCCATCAGCAACATTTTGGGTAAAAGAAGAGCGGTGAGATAAGCGAAAAGAAGAAGAGGCAAAGGGCCGAGCAAGGGGGGCGTCTTCTTCTGCCCTAGAGACCGAATACCCATCCCACAGGTCCCGTGCATATGGACTGCACGGTGTCACTGCATGGTCTTGCCAGACCGTTTCATTCCAAAGGTAAGAACAGAACGGGCGTGCTTTTTTTCTGCGCCCTAGCTCCAAAAGCAAAACCACAGGCATTATGAAGTGGTCCGAGTGGTGTCTTTATCACTGACGGTGGGTGCGTGCGCCCACCAGGTGTGTGTTGTACTGACGGCCAGTCCCGCCTCAGGACGCATCCTTGGCCCGGCGCCCTGCACACCAACAACGCGCACAAATTGCATGCACATTGTGAGCCTCCTAAAGCCGGCACCTGGATGCGTGGCTTGGCGCTTTGTGGTTGGGCGACACACTTGCACAGCCACATGATGGAGGCACCTCACGGAGGCCGTAACGCACCGCTCTTGGGCTTGCGCACGCTGACGTCGTCGTCCATCCGGATGCCCATGTCCAACATAAGCGTTCTGTTGATGATCGACATGACGTCCACATCAGGGGGCAGCTGGGAGAGCAGCTCCGTCACGCGGCGCGTCTCAATGTCTGCCGCCTGGGCAAAGGGCCTCAGGAGGAAGAGGACGTGGAAGGCGATGAGCGTGATGGTCAGGGCAAACGTGAGCGTCTGCAGCGTGACGACGTTCCTGCGCGCGCGGCACAGGATGCACCAGGGACACGCGGTGATTCTCTCACCTCGTGCATACTGCATGGGGCAGTCCGAATCGCAAGCGAGATAGCAAGAGGCCAGGGTCCGTGCTGCACTTACTGGATGTTGGTTTTGACAAAGTCCTGGAACGCGGTGGCCAGCCGGGTGAAGCCGCCGCTCATGTCGGGCACCGTGTTCCCTGCAGGTTGCAAACGTGGGCAGCCAGCACTTGAGTGTGGTGGACTGGTGAGCCGTCAATGAATTGGAGCATGACTTGGTGCACGGTCACGGTGTTCAACTCACAGTAAAAGTCGTACTCTGGCCCGTTGAGGTACGGGTCCTGTGGCCACAGGCGGTGCAGGTGTGCATGAAGTCCGATGAGTGGCACCAGCAAGGGCAGCATCAGGGCGTTAGCAGGCTGTGCGGCATCACAGCACTCAGCACTCACGAGGAACTGGAACTTGTCGATGTAGGAGCCAATCTCAATGTACTTTTCCATCATGCGGTCCAGTCCCTTGCGCGTGAAGGGGTAGAGGTGGTCGTCTGGCGCCTGGCACTCGGTCGCATTGAGGCAGAGGCAGTCACCCGTGCCAAAGAGGATCTCTGTGCCCCTGTCCCCGGACTGTGTCACGCCAATCTTGACATTGGTGTAGTGCGCGGCGGTCTCATTGGGCATGGCCTGCAGCCAAGATGGTGACAGGTCAGGGCGCTTGAGATGCTGACAGGTCAGGGCGCTCGAGTTTCGGCGTGATGTGGAAGGGCGTTGCATCGCAGGATGCTGCTGGTCAGTGAGTGAGCACCACTCACTCCGTGGCCATACAGCGTGAGCGTGTACTCCTTTTGCAGCTCCGCCACGCGGGCCGTGCAGTCAGCGCGCCTCTGGTTCATCTTGGAGGGGTCAGGCTCATAGGTCAGCTCTTGGAGCCAAAAGTTGTTGCGGTTGTACAGCAACTGCGGGCAGGGTGCAGGGAAGCGTGCTGGGTTAGGGTGGAGATGTCGCTGAGCAGCTGTAGGTGTGGTGAGGTGGCTGGGCTTTAACGCGACTAACCGTGACATAGTTGACGGCGTTGAAGAGCGCAATGGGGCCGCTGACTTGCGCCAGGAGCACGTAGCCAATGGCGTTGGCAATGACCACCATGAGGCCCCAAATCACCCAGGGCGCCACCATCTTGAACTGCGGGGCGCTCGGGCAAACAACCGGAATGGCACCCACACCTCATGGCACCTCCTCGTCAGCATGGCTGCCGTTGCACTGGCATTCCTAAAGCACGCCCCCTCCTTGAACAGAGCGCTCACCATGATGAGGCGGCTGGGCTCCAGGGAGCGCTTGGTGTAGCGCTGCGCCGAGGGCGGCAGCGAGTGGCCCCACGAGGTGATGCTGTGCACCACGCCCTGGGCCCACACCATGAAGGCGCTGGGACGGGAGGAGCCGTACTCGTCAGCAGCAGACTCGGAAAACGTGCTGTGCATAGCGGCGTTGGGCGTGGACTTGGCACCCTGCATGGCACCAACAATGACGCGTGGTGCAAGGATTCCCTTAGCCCCTGGCGTGCCACAAATGCAAAGTGGGTGAGCAGCTGGCCGGCAGCAAAGCTCGCCCTTGCCGACAATCGTGTTGCGGCTAGGCACGGCGGATATTCACACGGCACACAAGCAGAGCACTAACCGGGTCCTGGAAGTGCAGCTTTGGCTCGTTGCCTCCCGCAGGGCGCTGCGCGTCTGGCTGCCCTCCTGCTCCTGCAGCGCCGGGCAGCACAATGTCGTCCATGCCGTCCTCGTGCTCCTCCTCGTCATCCAGGTGGAAGTTGCGCGTGGCCATGCGCTTGAGCAGGCCCAGGGGCACCACCTGCGGGGCAGGGACATGAGGGTCGTGCTGGTGCTGCAGCAAACAGCTTGCAAGCTACGCACGCCATATCCTGGGAGCGCTGTTCGGCCTGTGCAGGACGGATGTTAGGTGCGCAGGGCCTGGTGACTCACGATGAAGATGAAGTAAAAGGAGTAGCGTCTCATGTTAACGGCCTTGACCAGAGTCCATTGGTACAGGGCCAGGATGGTGGCCACCACCACGCCCACCACCACCAGCAGGATGAGTTGAACCTTGCTCACGTCCTGTAGGTTCTGGAGCACGAGGGACAGGTAGGCGTCCAGCGTGGCCAGGTAGCCAGGGAACAGCGCCTGCAGGGCAACACGCATACAGCGCGTGGAGTGACGGTGTGCTCCACATCGCTGTGCTCGGGAACGAAAGAGCTATGAGGCACAAGCAGCGCCACTGTGGGTGCCATCAGCCTCATCAGCACACACCGTGGGAGCATTGTTGACGATCCACTGCAGGTCCGTGTTGTACTTTGCAAAGGCGCCCAGGTCCCCGTTGGTCAGGTTAAGCACGCTGGCATTGACGGCATCGGCGTTCTGGACAAAGGAAGCCGCCTTCTGGGCAAACGTGTTGCCCGCCTCCCATAGGCCCATCATGGAGCTGCCAGACCACGTGCGCATGACGGAAAAGTTGCCCAGGCTCTGGTTGTACTGGATGTTGGCCGACACCGTCACGTTGTAAACACCGTCCTCTGCAAGTGTGGCACGCACCGCAATGGTGGAGGGAGCACTAGCTCTGTCAGTCCAGCACTGGCCACACGGCACGCAACAGGCAGAACGCCCTGCATGGTTGTGGGTCAGGCAGCGTATTGTGCACTCTACGGCATCACGTACCCCACATGTGGCGCAGGTTGAAGGCTGTGGGCATGCGGCGCTGCTTGCCGTTGAAGCCCATGTACACGCCCTGGTGCAGCGTCCTGAAATCAGCCAGCGCCTCGAGGTAGAGCTGCTTGAGGTACGGCAGGTCGGCGGGTGAGGACATGAGCCGCAGCGTGGGCACCTCCATCTCGGCGAATATCATGTTGATGGTGCGCGTGTAGACCTGCAGGGCAGCAAGGGAGAGGACGACGTGCACTCGCATGAGAGAACTCTGGCCGTTGGCGCCCGTGCTTCACACGCACACTATGCGTGACTCAAGCACTCACGGCAATGTATGTCGCCTTGACGCCAGCCTCGCCTGCACAGGCACACAACAGCGAGCACGGCACGCGTGTTTGGTCAGGTCAGGTCAGGTTGGGCGCGGTGGCGCATATGCTCTGCAGGTGAGCGGAATCTCAGGGCGGGGCGGTCGGGCACGTACCAATGTGCAAAAGGTCGTTGACCATGGCGGACTGTGCCTGCAGCAGCGAGATCATGAGGATGAAGGCGCCCAGCTGGATGCAGCACGCCAGCGCCGCCAGCAGCAGGGAGCGCTGCCAGAAGAGCTTGCGGGGCGATTGCACCAGCGCGCCACCCAGGAGCGCGGCGAGCTTGCGCATGCGCGCCGCCCTCTTGAAGTCCGAGTCACCGACTGAGTTGCTCTGCGCCTCCGCGTCCTCGGCCAGCTCGTCTCCCTCAGTCGCCTCGTCGGGCGACCCGTGGCCCGCGCCGCCGGTGTGTGGGTGGCCCATGTGCTGCTGGCTGTGATGCCGTGACATGGGCGACGGGTCGTAGCCAGGCTGAGCCGACACGCGTGTGGTGAGGCCGGTGGGCGGGTGCTCGTCCTGGCCCCCCGAGACGCTGTTGTCCCGCTCGCTCGTTGGTTGCTCCAGGTCTTGGCCCGCATCTGTCAGCGGGTCGTGGCTAGGCGAGGTGCCCAGCTCGGGGTTGGTGCTCAACCACGACATGACGCGCATGTTGCTCTGCGCGGCAACCAGGCGGTGGCGACGCAACATGTCACTGAAGGAATTCTTGTGGCCGTCCGGAGACCGGCGCAGGTGCCGCATCCGTCGGCGACCATGTTTCCCGCGCACGCACCTTTTCGCGCTCGTCCTCCCCGTCTGAGTCCTCATCCTCCTGCAGGCGGCGGCGCATGCTGCGCCTGCGTGCGTTCTCCTCCTCGTCGTCCCCGTCAGCGTCTCCGCGCGAGCTCATCGCGCCCACCGTGCTGGTCGCCATGTTCCGGGCGGAGCTTGCGGCGGTCATCACTGCGCGCAGGTTTCAGTGTGACAGCACCAGTTTGGTGAGCCCCACACTGCAGTACCTGCTTGCACCGAGCCCCACCGCGGC
This sequence comes from Chlorella sp. KRBP, assembly GCA_004335735.1. NCBI lineage: Eukaryota > Viridiplantae > Chlorophyta > Trebouxiophyceae > Chlorellales > Chlorellaceae > Chlorella > Chlorella sp. KRBP. Next base: position 71,795 of record QAXK01000153.1, read on the forward strand.
GCCCGCGCAAGCTGCGCTCACGCAGTGTGTGCTCCCTTCACTCGCCTGATCGGGCGACCACGGAACGGCGCGGGGACGTGCCAGCCACGCTCTCGCCAGCTCCATCTTTCTCAGTATGCGCCTCGTCCTGCCGATCGACGCCCTCGGCCGCCTCGTCGTCGCCCGGGGCCTCGTCCTCCGGCACCGGGTCTACGATGCGCAGCTTGCTGGCCCCGCGGCGTGGCGCGCTCTTAGTAGCCGATGCCATGGCGGACGGAAGCGCGTTGCTCGTGATCTCGGTGATAGATGGCAGTGACTGTTCGGGGCGGGTGCCCAGCTGCTGCATGGCTGACGCAAAGGTCGCGGGGCCCATCGACGGCATGCTGGCTACCGAACGCCTGCCGCCCAGGGGAATTGTGTCCGGCCCGCCGCTCAGAATCCACTCGGCAAAGTCTGAGCGGCCCACCACTTCGAGCATGGGGCGCAGCAGCACGGAGAAGACGGCCGGGGTGGTGCCCGGCGTGCGCCTGACGGCCTGCGCGCACAGGAACGCACCGCGAAGCACACGCATCACCGCACGCATCGTGTGCGCCGCCAATCGCTCCTTGCCCTTGCGAGGCATGCCCCCTGCCTCCCCACCCACACTGCCTGTCCGCACCTGCAGGCACAGCTCGAGGGCGGCACCGTCCCCCGCGTGCATCTGACGCAGCACCTGCTGGGGCCCGCAGCGGGTGTCCAGGCCTGCACACGCAGCGGGTGGTTATGAAGGGCAGGACTAAGGAGAAGTGGGGAGCTCCTGCGTTGTTTCGAGGCTGACGCTGAGGGCCATCAGTCACAAGATGGCGATGAAAGGCACCTGTGCACATCCTCTGCCACCGCGGCAGCACGAGGTGCCCACCCACACTGGCACAGCCCCTCGCACGCACCGAGGTTCTTCTTCTTGCGCTTGATGGTCTGCTCCGTCGTGCGCAGGCTGGCTGGCGGCGGGCCCAGCGCCCCTGGCACAAACATGTCCTGCAAGGTCTTGCCCGCCAGCGCCCCGATGAAGTCGCTGAGTGGCCTGTCCACCAGGCAGGCCTCGTCGCCCCTGCCCAGCACCAGGCCTGGCGGGTAAAGCTCGGCCAGCTCTGGGTGCTCCGATGACAGGACCAGGCCGCTGCTGTCCAGGTGCATGACGCTGCACAGCATGTCGGGGCGCCACAGCTCCACCTGCATGGCACAGCGGCGCGTGGTCATAAGTGGAGGCCAGGCAAAGCCTGACGAAAGTGGCCAAGGGATGGCAGCAGCAGCAGCAGCAGCAGCAGCAGCAGCAGCAGCAGCAGCAGCAGCAGCAGCAGTGTGAGGGTCACTCACGTTGAAGGTGGTCTCCTGCAGCCTTCGTGCGCCTGGATTGACCGTCATGCGCATCACCTGCATGTGCACGTGCGGCTCGGCCAAAAGACCACCTTGTTACCTCAGTTGCTGCTGGTGGTGGCCTGCAGCATGCACTAGACGGGGGAGAGGGAGAACGCTCAGGTTGCCGTTCTTACCGCAGGCTGTGGGGCGAGCAGGACGGAGGAGGGTGCCATCCCGGCGCCCAGCAGCAGGCCGCTGGTTGAGGCCGAGACGGGAAGGACGCCCACACGCCACGAGGCACCTGGTGTGCGCAGTGCGACACCCGCCATCTCGAAAAACACCTGAGCAGCAGAGGAAGGAGCGGCTTTGGTTTGTCAGGACCATAGCGACGCACGCACCAGCGCTTCATTTGCTGCTACATGGCATGCCGCATCAGTGCAGCCTGCTCACCTCATCCGCCAGGCTCTTGGCGGCCTCATCCAGGTCAGCATCAGGCGCGGCACCTGCAAGGCAGTAAGGAAAACAACGCAGCGTGCCAAAGTAGTGTGAGTTCCTAGCCTGCGCTTTCTGGGCGGCATGCGAGCTGCACGCATTACCACAACAATGAACGTGCAGCTTGCGTCTCTCACCCGCTGGCCTGAGCACGTCCAGCAGCCCGTGCACGTGCATGCCCTCCACCGCGTGCAGGTCCAGGTCAAAGAGCGAGGCCGAGTCCGGGCCCGACAGGCACTGCGTCACGTAGCCAAACGCGTCCACCAGCAGCACCACGCGACGCTCGTCCAGGGCCTGTAGTGCGCAACAGGGGCACGACAACAGGGGCACAAAGGGATGATGGTGGAGTGGCACGCTGATCAGGGCAAGTGCAGGCCTCACACGTGGTGCTAGCGCCGTCCAGGAACACAACCACATCCCCAACACTCACCTCGCGCAGTGTGCGCTCCTCCAGCCACGCCACGTAGACCGTGTCGTCCGCCCCCTGCCCGGCGGCGCGGCGCTGCATCCTGAGCTTGAAGGGGCGCGGCACGGCCTTCTCCTGCAGCGTCACGCTCTGGAGCGGCACCGACAGGCCGCTACGGCAGCTGTAGGGCGGCAGGGTGCTCTGCAGCACCGTCTGCACACGCCAAGCCACGCATAGCAGGGCAAGCAAAGGGGGAGGTGTCGCTCATTCGGAGCTCTGCACTTGCTGGGGAAGCATGCACGCTGTCAGCTGCGCAAGGCACGTGGCTTACCGGCCAGATGGGTCGGTGCAGCTGCGCGAATGGCTCAACCATGAGCTGCTCCATCGCCCAGTTGCTGGCGTTGGCCATGGCCTGGGTGCGTGTGCGCCCCAGCATCTGAGCCAGCGCCTCGGTGATGTGGCACAGCTGGCCCCGCGAGTTGGTCACGAGCATCAGCTCCTGCGAGGTGAAGGAGGGCGGTCGGGGCGGAGTGGGGCAGAGCAAGCATTGGGTTTGGGTGCCGGCCGTCACCACCTCAGCACACTGCGCCCGCAACCACGAGTCAGCTCGCATCTCACCCTGAACGCCGGCGCAGTCTCGGGACTGGCCGCCGGCTTGGCGCTGCCGCTCGCCGCGATGGCCGGCGCCTCCGACGCTGCGCCCTTGAGGATTGGCACGCCGGACGCGCTGTAGCGGCCCTGGCCCACCGCAAGGGGCGCCACGCTGTGCCTGGACGGGTCGGCGGAGGCAGGCGAGAGGCCGGGGCCGTCCGCGGCGAAAGCCGAGGCGAGGAATTCCTGCACCACGTCACGGTCCTCGTCCGACAGGCCGGCCTGAACAGGGAGCAGCGGGACGGTGTGCTGCTCAGCGTAGAGCGACTCGGCCACCGCCCCAGGGCCAGCACCAGCACCAGCGCTAGCGCTAGCCTTGTCGGGATCCTCGGTGGGAGGCTGTTGGGGTGGAGGCGACGGCGACGTTCCGTGGTGCGACGCGTCCTGGTGGTAGGCCGGGGGCGCGGGCACCTCGAGCACGCCTTGGGACGGCTCCAGCATCAGGAGGGCGGAGCTGTGCTCGTCGTGGATGCTGCACAGCAGGTTAGCTTCGCCGTCGGTCTCCAGGGTGTCCGCATTTGGAGGGAGGGGGAGCGGGGCGGCCGACGGCACAGGCTGGCGGGGCGGTGGGGGAGTGGGTGTGTGGAAGAAAGGGGCTGCAGGCACGCTGGCGGCTGCTGAGATTGCCGTGTGGGTGGAGGCGAGGGTGCCCGGGGCGGCCACGGAGGAGCGCTTGGAGGGGGGGACTGTGTGGGTGGGCGGCTTGTCCGTGGTGGGAGGGCGGGGCGCGTGCATGGTGACCCATTTGGCGGACGACTGGTCCTCACAAGCGTTGGCGCGAGTCAGCTGCAGCTGGTGAAAGTTGATCGCTCCGAAACCTGCGCATCGTGTGTGGTAGGAGCAAGCACACTTTGACTTTCCGGCTGCCGCAGCTTGCGCGAAAGAGCGCGTCGCTCGGCCCCCTTCGTCGCAACTGCATATGCCCCGCTCACCGGCGTTGCTAAGCTTGACGTCCAGCATGGCGGCGTCCGCATACTTGTGCGCCATGGACACGCACTTGACGGACCAGCTGTACTCGGATCCGCGCGGCACGGCCTTGCCGTTCAGCGCGTTGAGCGCGAAGGCCGGCAGCAGTCCGTTGCCGCCGCCTGCTGCCGCCTGCTGCTGTTGCGGCTGCTGCCCCTTGGAACCGATGCCGCTGTTCTGGTGGTAGTCGCTGACGGCGCGCACCAGTTGCTTCATGCCGCTGTGGTCGTCGCCGCCGCGCATCAGAGGGTCGCCGGGCAGCTCGGCAAACGTGTCGTGCTGCAGCTTGGACAGCAGCTGGCGCGCGTCCTTGAGCGCACTGCACAGTGGGCATCAGTTCAGTCGTGGAGGTCAGAGTATGCACGAGGCCGGGGAGAGTGGGGTCGAGCGGGACGAGGCGAAGCCGCAACGTGCGCGTACCTCGCGAGCTGCGGCGCCCCCGACACGACCAGGTTGGACAGCTTGGAGCCCGCAATGTCCTTGGAGCTGTGCGCCAGCCAGTCCTGTGCGCGTGTGAGCGGTTTTTACACACGAGGTGTGTCGCGCGCTCTGCTCGAGCTAGCTCTGGCCAGGCGTTGGCACAGCTATCAGCTGGCAAACCTCACCTCGAAGCGGGGGCAGCCGCCGAGGATGGTGTCGTCCGGCGCGACCCACAGCGTGGCCGTGTCCTTGCGCGTGTTGAGCGGTTGCAGGATGGCCAGGAAGCACGTGTCCTCGCCGGTGCCGCTGATCCGGAGCACCGTCACGTAGACCGGCGTCAGTCGCTTCTCCTTGGTCACCACCAGCTGGCTCCAGGTGCGGTTCATGAACACTTCGTGACCTGCACAGCACCATACGCAGGAAAAACACCAGGTGAGGTCACCTTGTCGTGCGCCACCTTGGCCACCTGGACCACCACCAAGTGCAGCGGGTCGCCCGCCATGCACACGCACCAGTGGCGATGTAGCGCGACACCCACGAGGCGTGCATGTCGGCCACCTGTGGCGGCAGCATGATGCTCAGGTTCTTGCCCTTGAGCTCGCCCTTTGTGAAGCCCAGCAGGTCCAGGGCCGCCTGGTTGGCCAGCTGGATGGTGGACTGGGCGTTGACCACCAGCACGCCACGAGCTGGGTCCTCGTCGTCCATGCCACCATACCCTATACAAGCGGAACAAACAAGGAGACAGCAGCCACACGTTAGCGGTGTGTAGCGTGCAGGCACAGTCCCGCAGTCACTTAGTTGCAAGTGCAGCCGCCCGCAGGTCACTTGTTGTTTGCGTGTCGCGCTCACCGGCGTTGAGCAGGGCGGCCCTCACGCGTGGGTCGCGCACTTGCACCCCTCCCAGCGCCTCGTGGTTCTTTTCATCCTCCTGCACAGTCTCCAGCCGGTCAGCCTCCCTGCGCACGGCACAGGGCGCCAGCAGCCAGTGTGAGAGGAGCTTACGGGTGCGACAGCGGCAAGAGACGAGCTCAGCACGGGTGAGTCGTCACTCACGTGAACCAGCGTGCTGCCTGCCATGGCTCCAGCCGCACATGCTCCAGGAACTGCGCCGGCAAGGTGTGAGAGCACACTGGTTTGTGCGAATGTTTAGGCCAGGGAATGGAACGCAGGCGGCACACACACACAAGCTCTTGCATACCTTGGCGTAGAGTCGGACCATCTTGACCTGCCCGGCCTGGCGCTGCAGCACTTGCCTGCGCGCAAACAAGCACGTCAACAGTGTAACACGCCGCGCCTCCACAACAAGGCACACATCACGCAGCTGGGGCCAGTACGGTGAAACGCGCCGCGTGCACACCATGAGCCACCGCACACACGCGCCACAGCGGCCCCACTCACTTGTACACTCTGTCGGCGTTGCGGATGGCCAGGTCCAGGTTGGCCAGGATCTGAGCCAGCGTGTTCATCTGCACCTTTGCGTGCGTCAGGCTCTGCCAGAAGCGCTGCGTGCAGTCCAACGCCTCGCGGTGGCACCGCAGCGCCAGCCTGCATCAGGCAGGCGGCAAGATCCTTGGAGTATCGGCTCTACAATGCAAGTGTTCCATCCCAGCGGCCCCCAGTGCAGCGGCCCCCCCAACGCTCACTGGTAGTCCTTGTTGAACTCGACCCAGGTGGCCAGCTCCGCCTCGGTGCTCATGCCGTTGCCGCTGCCGCCGTGCTGGGCGTGCTGCTGCTCACGCGAGAACATGGCGTAGCGCGTGAGGATGCCAATGTCCAGCTTGGTGATGGTCTGCAGCTGCTTGTAGCCCGACTGGTACGACAGCTGCACGTCCATGAGGAAGCTCGAGTACCTGCACAGGTAGGAGTAGGGTTCGGATAGGGTAGGGATAGGGTTCGGATAGGGCACGAGGTGGTGGGAACACCACCAGTGGTGATCCGCGCACTGCCGTTGGTACAGTGTGAGTCGTGTTGCTTGTAGACGCCAGCTGCACTCACAGAATGATCATGAACGGGTCCTTTGACAGCTGCACCATGCCAATCTGCACGCAGGCACATGTAATGCACCACAGCGTTGGCACTTGACGCATTCTGTGTGCACGGCCGCAGAGCCGCCCCACCGCGTGCACAGCGTGGCCCCCCTCCTGCATCACACCTTGAGGATGAGCTCAGCGGTGAAGACGGCCTCAGGGTCGAGTTCCGTGGGCGAGACCCACTTGCGGCAGCAGCGCGCCATCACCTCCACCAGGCGGGAGCTGCTCAGCTCAGGCAGCTCACGCGCGTCAGGGGTGGGCTTCCTGCGGCGCAACAGCGGTGCGCAGATAAACTTGTTGTGCAGCTGTTCCACATGCCAAAGGCACACCATGCGGTGGAAGGCCTGCAACTGATCAAGTCACCACAAGAGCTTCAGCCTCACTTGAACGTGTTGAGCATGTCGCGCTGTACCCAGCGCAGGCGCGCCCACGAGGCCAGGTAGCCCAGGCCCGCCACGGGCAGCAGGGTGGCCCACATGACCACCGTCACCACCCAGCGCGCGCGCGCGTCCTCGTCCTGGTGGTTGGCGTCCCAACCTGCAAAGAGGCCACAAGGCAGAGGCGAGAGAACCCAGCAAGACACTTGAGGGAACAGAGTGCTGACGGGCAAATGGATGCAGAACCGCACGTGATCCAGGGCAAATCATCCCTGTGTGGGCGTGTGCACTCACGGATGTTGAAGGCAATGATGATCCACAGCCCGCAGCACCAGGTGACCGAGGTGTAGGCGGCCGTGCGCACGTGGTTGACCCACGCCGTGATGTGCGGCTGCCAATACCTGCACAGTAGTGCACAGGGACCCAGCGCTCAACACGTGACCTCACACCCTCCACAATGTGCGCTGAGCACCGCGCGACATGCTTGCGTGCTGCTTGCAGGCGCTCACAGCACGGTGCAGGTGAGGTAGAGCAGGAGGCCGAGCATGGCGGTGCTGGCCCACTTGGGCGTGTAGACCAGGAACGAAATGATGGTCAGGACCATGCGCGTCAGGCACACGTGCAGCTCAGTCCTGTGTGCACACGGTAGCACGCCGGCACACACATGGTCAGCATGTTGACAGGCTGCTGTAGTTTGAGCCCGCCTGCTGGTTGTTGGTCCCATAAAGGTCGCCTGAGCCAGCCCACCCGACTAGTTAAAGCTCGGGCCGCTCACTGGATCTGCATGACTGCGCTCGTGTCCACCGTCATGAAGTTGAGCTCCAGGTTGCCCATGCAGAAGAGGCCCACGCACACGAGCAGCAGCAGGCTGGCCACCACCGACACGATGGCGTGGATCGAGTGGGGCATGCTCCAGCACGCTGCGAGCGGTGCAGCAGCGCATGCCAGCACAGGCGCGTGAGTGTAGAGCCACGGCTGCTTGCGCCGCTCCAACACGTAGTGCACGGCAGGGCGCACGTACCAACGTCTGGGAACTCCTTGTTGTAGTTGAGCTCCGCAGCGGGCACGCCAAACATCTGACAGTCCAGGGCGATGAGCAGCAGGGACAGCGACATGATGTCCAGGGTCTGGTAGAAGATGCGGCCCCACCAGCGCAGCGTGATGATGGGCCTGCGGGGCGCAAGGGGCGCAGGGTGAGGCACACTCGGCCACGCTTCCCCACACAACCGTGCAAGCAGCAAAGTGTGCTTCTCCACGCCACGCACCACTGCAGCTCGAGTTTGTTGTGCACCCAGGCCCAGCCAGCCCACAGGAACACGAGCACCGACACCATGATGCCGGCCACAAACAGGTAGAACCAGGCCTGCCAGAACATGTAGCCCTTGATGCTCATGAACTGGCGCATTGAGATCCAGTTGAGGATGCGCCACCAGAGCTGGTCGCTGGGGATGGTGAAGCGGCCGGGCTGCACCACGAGCAAAAAGAGCTGCAGCCAGTCCAGCGCCAGGCGCACCACCATGTAGAGCAGCTGCGTGTTGGTCGGCCGGGGCTTCTCCTTGCACACTGCACGGGCAGGGGAGGGGAGGGGGCAGCGGGGCAGCGCTGGCGGGATCCGCACCGGGGCACTTGTGAGTGTTGAGCACCGCAGTACGGGTGTGGGGCCACGCACCCGCATACAGTGCGCCAAAGGTGGCGTTGAGGACGACGCGGTCGTCCGAGTACTCTCCATCTGCACCTGCACTCAGCACTCAGCAGCAGGAGCACAAGTTTTGCCGGCATCCTGGCGGCGCCACCAGGCGGTACGCGTGCTGGTCTCGGACGAGCGGCGTCCCCCCATGGTCCCATTGCCCTTCCTAGCACCCATAATGCGTGCAGCTTGCCAGCCATTGCCTTTCCGCAGACTCTCTGCGTTCCCTTGCGCCTGGCAATCGCCGCGAACAATGCCACGCGGTGCGCGGATGGCACGCCCCTCCTCCCCGTGCGCGTCGACCGCGACAGGGCGGATCGTCATTCTCCGCGCACCTTGGAAGTGCGCGATGTCGACCCTGCGAGGCCAGCGCGCGAAGCAGCACGAAGTCAACGCTACGGCAACTTGAGAGGCGGCGAGAGCCCACACCTCTACCACACCCCACAACACACGCAGCGCAGGACCCCTTAAGCTCACCCTGAGGTGCTCGACGCCGCGCTGCTCACGCCAGAGCGGGCCTCAGACGGCGGCATCCTTCTCGTCGTGCGTGATCAGGGATCACGCCATCGCAGGAAGGTATGCGGCCGACCTGCGCTTCCTTTCCGAGCTCGCTGCTATGGGCCTTTCGTGTGTGTAGCTCACTCTCCTCTCGCACTTCGACCTCCGCTTCTCGATGTGAACTCGTGGGGTTCCCGTGGAGATCCACGACTCTACGGCGACGGTCATGCGGACCCTCAAACCCATTGCCACTGTCGCCATTCGCCATTGCCACTTCACGCTTCACGGCTGCTGCAAGAGGACAGCAACTCATGCACGCGCTGCAAGGCCACCGACAGCGCACTTGGGTCGCCGCCCGCATGAGCCGGCGGCAGGCGCGCGCGCACGCCGTCCCCCAGCCACGCGCACAGGCGCCGCAAGTCGTCCCTGGCTTGACCCTCAGCAGGCGCAGCGTCCCACGCGCTGCGAAGAGCCTCCGCCAGCTGCACCAAGGCTTGCGCAGCCGCCAGGACCACCTGCTGCTCGCTCCCACCCTGGGGCTGCACCGGCTGTGGCGTGGGACCCGGCAAGGAGGCCAGCAAGGCCTCCGCCGCTAGCCTGAGGGTGGTGACGCAGCTGCTGGAGGTTGCCGCTGCCTGCACCCACTGGGCGGAGCTGTCGCCTTCCCGCATGAGCTCCAGCACACGGCCCAGTGCGGCCCAACACGCCTGCTGCGTCTGTGGTGAGAAAGATGCGCACTCGCACACTGCCGCCAGCACTGATGCAGGAGGAGCAGGAGGAGGGTGTGGCTGGTCTGTGCCAGTGCTGTGTTGAGCGGAAGGAGAGGTCGACAGCAGCAGCTGCGTGGTGCTGACGCTTGCTGTGCCCACGGCCAGGCACGCACACCTGAGGGCCAGGTGCGTGGCCAGGTGCGCCTGCTGGTGCTGGTGCTGCTGGGATGCAGCGTTGTCACCACCCAGCACGATGAGCTGGGCTAGCAGCGAGGCTAGCTCAGCACCTGCCTCCTCCTCCTCCTCCTTGTGCTGTGGATGTTGCTGCGTGCCGCCATGCTGCTGCTGCTGCTGCTGCAGGGCTAGGAGGTAGTGTTCCAGGCACAGCAGCAGCAGCACCCGCGTGCGCGCCTGGGCCTGCATGGTGGGCAGAGTGTACCGTACCGCACGCACCACCAGGCCCAGGGACGACGTGCTGACCACACCCTGCTCCTTCACCTCCTGCTGATGCGCTGGTGCTTCCCTGTTGTGCTGCTTGTGGGCGAGGCACGTCACGACCCTGCCCAGGACGGCGCAGGACAGGGACGGGTGCGGCCACAGCTCAGGCCGGCACGCCTGCAGCATCAGGGGTGCCTGGTTCACCACCAGCGCCCTGCTGCCCGGCAGGCCTGCTGCCTCCGCCAGCGCACCCAGCGGGCCCGCCTCATGCTCCTCATGCTGCTGCCGCCCTTGCTGCGCCTGTATTGTTGATGGTGTGCTGCTGGCGGTGTCGAGCAGCACCAGGGTGTCAAGGTCCGTGGCGTGGGCGTGGGTGGTCAGGTGGAGAGCAGCCACCGTCAGCCTGCATGGTGTTTGCGCACGACGCTATGTTGTGTTTCGGTGTCGAGCAGGTGCAAAGGCTATAGAACCGTGGCCCCCAGCACTACATCGCCTGCACAGCACGCGCCCTCACCCGCACCACCACCTGCACCCACCTGCACAAGAGCTCTGGATGCTCGGCCCACAGTCCCGCCCCTTGCAACCCTTCTCCGCCCCCTCCATCACCCTGCAGCTGGTCTCCTTGCCCTCCTCCTCCCCCAGCGCGTGCCAGGGCCACCAGGTAGCGCCCCGCCGCCCCCCGCAGGCGCGTGTCGCCCGTGTGCATGACGCAGGGCCCGCCGCCGCCCGACCTGGAGCTGTCCAGTACGCCACACAGCTGCACCACGCACGGCTGCAGGGCCGAGGCAGGCTGCTGGGTGGCGCCCCTGAGTGCAGGTGAGCACGGAGCAGGGCACCACGCACTTGGCATTCTCACGTTCTCCTGATAGAAACACTGGGGACCTGTTCCAAGACGCAAGCCTCCCTGTATCCTCACCTGAGCAGTGCCGCCAGCAGGTCCAGCATGCCCGCCTGCACGGGCGTGTCCGCACTCGAGTCCTCCAGGCGCGCCAGCAGGGGCTCCGCCAGCAGGGGCGGGGGCAGGCAGGCGGCCAGCAGGCTCATGCACTCCTGGGCCAGGGCGCACACCTCAGGGTCGGGCATGGCCCTGGAGCAACAAGACGAGGGTAAGCGAGCACGCACAGGGTGAGGCAGCGTTGTTGGTCAGCGGTGGTGGCTCACGCTACCTGGCCCCTGCTGATGGCAGCCACACTGACGGCGCAGGCGGGGTGTGAAAGAGCAGGTGCTGACAGTGCCCACCAGGGCTTGCCTGGCCGCGCGTGCGTGCGTGGGAGACCGCTGGCTCACCTGCAGAGCGCTGGCACCAGCTTGTTGACGTGCTGGTGGGCGGCGTCGCGCGCCAACGCCAGCATGGTGCGCAGGAGCGTGGCGGCGGAACGCCGCGAGTCCGCCTGCAGCAAGCAAGCAAGCGCGAGGGTGGACAGGTGAGCGAGCGGCACCCACACGGTCGAAGCGCTGCAGCAACCCACCCCTTTCGGCCTGCCGAGTGTTGTGGCGCCAGCCCTCCGACGACGCACTCCCCGCACCTGCCAGGCGAACATTTCGCTGAGCAGCGCGTGCAGCGAGCGGCCGAACTGCGCTTGCACCACGCGAGTGGACCCCAGACCCCAGTGCCGAGACAGCGCGGCAGGCAGCTGCGGCCCGGCGTCCTGCCTCCGTCTCCTCGTGCGAACGGGCGGGCGGGCCGCCTGGACGCCGGTCGACACCTGGCCTGCGCAACACGCGGGTTCCGTCGAACGCGGAGATGCGTTCCCCTGGCGCCGCGAACCCGCTAGGTGCACGGGCCCGACCTCGGCATTTCACCGCACCTGCCGTCAGGGCCAGGGGCGCTGCACCGCCACTCGCACTCGCCGCCGCCTGCTGCGGCGCCTGCGCCAGCGCGTCGGCCCAGCCCAGTCCCTGCGCCTCCTTGGGGAGGTATGCCGTGACCTCCGCCAGCTCCTTTGCGTGCTCCTGCTCGTGCGCGCGGCCCAGGGCCTCGAGCGCGCGCACCGCCTCGTCCACCACGGCGGGCGCCTCGTCCGTCAGCGCAGAGAGCAGGTAGGGCAGCAGGCGAGGCTCGTGGTCGATGCGCTCGCGCAGGTTGAGAAGCCAGTCCGACAGCGTACGCACCCACTCGAGCCGGACCTGCGTGTGTGTTCGTCGGACGATGCGGGTAGCCGTGGGCACTGCTGCTTTACCGCCGCCGCTGTGGCGCTTGTGACAGCTGCCAGATGCCTGCTACACAGGCCAGATGGACGCCCCACCACAAGCCTGCCGCCAAAGACGAAGGGACGCACCAATGGGTGCGGGTCAGTGGATAGCTTGCCGGCAAAGTTGACCTTGAGGTCGTCCCCGTAGAATGCGGCCACAGGCACCACGTTAGGGTCACGCCACGCAATCATCTCCAGGATCATCTCGTGGGCGGACTGCAGCAACACGGGGCACGCACGCGCACCACAATGTGAGCCACCTGCGTGCACTAGGCATGAATGGTGCGGGGTGCTCGGTGACAGACACCACTCTAGGTAGCATCCCCCTCGCCACATGCACGCCGCATCGCACCTGGTGCATGGTTGCGCGCAGGGCCTGCAGGGCGGCGATGCGCACACGGTGCCTCTTATGCGTCGTGAGCGGCAGCGTGGACGCCACCAGCTGCTTGCTTACGCTTGACAGACGCAGCCCCAGCACGCCTGCAGCAGCCACGACCGCACCATGCACGCAACACACACGCACTCAAACAGGCCCCCTGGGGAAAGGCGGCCCTGCACGGCCCTGCTCCCGTACGCGTCCCTCGCCCCTCCTCCCCTGCTGTGCGCCCGCACGCCCGCACCCACCGTTGAGCTGCACCAGCGCGTCGCACGCCACCACGTTGATGTCGTGGAATGGGTCGTCCAGCAGCTGCTCCACCAGGGCCACTACCTCCCCGGCATAGGCGGCCAGCGCACGCGCCCCCAGGGAGATGAGCAGCAGCACCAGGCGCGCCAGCAGCAGCCGCACCTCCTCTGATGGCTCAGGAAGGGACGAGGCGCTCCCAGCGGCACTGGACCCACCGCCCGGTGCCCCGACCTGCACATGCCAGGGCACCACACGCGCAGCAACACCACGTGGACAAGCCATCGCCAGCCCATGTTGGTCATGCCGTGGGCACGTGATGTGCTGCCCTTGGTCAATGATGGTGCCCTGCTGCATCATCCGACGGTGTCGTTGCTGGTGCCTGAGGTCGTGGCTGCCCTGACTGATGGGGTGGTGGGATGAGCACTCATCCCTTCCCACAGCACCGTCCCCCCTCACCTGTCGCTGCCTGGCGATGATGCGCTCCTCAAGCACGGGCACCGAGTAGGGCAGCAGCGGCAGCACGGACCCAGGACACGCCTGTGTGCACACACGGCAAGCACGCACACCGCAGGTTGAGCACTCAGTGTGCGTGCCCCGTCCATCACCACCCAGCGCCCGTCTGCACACCGCTGCACCTGCATGGCCAGCAAAAAGGTGCCCACGCAGGCCTCCCGGCACGCCTGGCTGGAGTCGTCGAAGCGCCGCAGCAGCGTCTTGCCCATGGACGTCTCCAGCAGGTCACCCAGCAGCTCCAAGGAGGAGGAGGACACTGCAGGTGGCGCTGCAAGACCGCGTGGGACGGGCGCAAGTGCACCGTCTGAGGGGCTGCTCCTGCTGGTGAGGTACTCGACGACTTCCTGCGCACATGCAGCAGCAGCAGCGTGCAGCAGCAAGCGTGCTGGGCTGCACGGCACGCACACAACACACGCACGACAGATCAGAGGCTCTAAGAGCAGAAAGACGCGCCTTGAGCCCCGTGCAGGCCTTGATGCGCACTGCGGACGACTCGGCCTTGAGCCCCTCGACCAGGCGCGAGGTGTGCTGGCGCAGGGTCTCGTCGCTCTCCTGCCAGGCGGGGACCTGCTGCTCCTGCTCAGCCGCTGGTGCTGCAATTGCGGCTGCGGGGACCACATGTCGCGCCTTCGTCGCCAGTGCGCCATTGGTCGCTGCCTGCAGCACGCCCGCGGCCGCCTGGGTGGTCGAGGGGGTGGCGCTCGTCTTGGCCTTGAGCTGCGCCCAGAAGGCGTCCACCTTGCCGCTCATCACGCTTACAATGCCTTACAGCGTCACCCCACTCATGCATTAGCCCACAGCGTTCACCGTGTTCATTGATAGCGACGGGCGCCCGTGACCCGTGACCGCGTCCACCCCAAAATGTCAATGAAAAGCACCACGAGCACACGCAGCTCCGTGCGGGGGGCGTGCCTTATTGCCCTGCGTGCCAGCTGCGTGCCAAAATCGCCATATCGCCGAGCGCCAGCGCAGGAGGTGGACCGGCGGCCTCTCACCCGCTGGACTTGGACGCCAGCATGGCCGGCAGGCTCTCATTCACAAGCTCCGTGGAGCCCAGCACGATGGGTGAGCGGTGCGTCATGCTGGTGAGGGTCACGTCCAGGATGCCTTGCGAACCGTCGCTCGTGGCGCCACCCGCCGCCTGCAAGACACACCACACAGCGCCACACCATGACTGGGTCCATGCAACATGGGCCAACATCCTCCATCGTTCAATGGCACCTCACAGCACTATGCTCACCTCAACCACGAGTGCCAAGGGCGCACACTCAAAGACCATGCGCAGCTTGGCCGGTGCCGACGCTGACGACGGGTTGACAAACACACCTCCGCCCTGCAGCAACAGGTGGGTGGTGTCAGTGGCACACACGCCTTGAGTGTGTGCCTGGCCCTGTCCCCGTCCGCATGCCTGACCCTGTCCCCGCCCATGAGCCCCCACCCACAGCAGCGTGTGTGCGTGCTTGGCGCACCTTGGCGAGCATGTGGTGCACGTCTGGCACCATGCCTCCTGTGTAGCGCAGTGTGAAGCCCCGGTCCATCCACGCGTCCACCAGCTGACGGTACACCTTGTTTTGCGCACAACTGCAACAACAGGGGAGGAAAGGGACCAGGTACGCCTTTGCAGCTGTGGTGCAGGCACCTCAACCGCCCACCCACAGCCATCAAAGCTGCAGGTGCATCCCAGGGCCACCACTCACCACCGGATGTTGGCGGGCGCGAACACTGCCTTGGTGGGGGCCAGGCGGATGGCTGCCTGCTGCGGCGCGCTGGGGCTGGGGCTGGACGCTGACGCCTCAGATGCCTGTTGGTCGCCATTGCTGGCGGCCAGGGAAGCAGGAGGAGGAGGGGCGGGGCCTGCCATGAGCTTCCACTCTCCGTGGCTGGTGAGGATCCATTGCTGCACCACCAGGGATGAGGGGTCAGCACCACTTCCCACTCCTCCCGCTGGAGGACAGGCCCACACCAGCAGCGTGCGGGGCCCGTAGACTGCGTACGCTGCCGCCACCTGTTCCCTTCCCCGCCGCCCCACCACTCCGTTGCCCGGCCACACGCCAAAGATGGTGCCCACTGAAAAGTTGGCGCCCACGATGGACGAGCCATCCAGGGGGTCAAACACCACCTGGGTGATGAGCAAGCAATAAAAGCGGGACAAACTTTGTGTTTGGGTTCCACAAGGTGCATGAGCGCTGTTGGTGGTGTTGCTGCTGGGTGGGGCGCTGGGTCGGCAGCCGCTCACCGTGAAGGTGCCATCACCCTGGTGGGGCATTTGCCTGAGCTCGGGCTGCTCCTCGCTGCTGGCGGCACAGCAGGCTGAGCAGCTGGCTAGCCGCTCAAAGATCAACTCGTCCACGGCGCAGTCCACCTGCACACGCAGCGCGAGCGAGCGCACCCCGCACAGTTAGAGTACGTCGCGCAGCATGGATGCACAGCACATGAGCAGCAGGGGTCCTATGTGCTGTCAGGGGAGCTCCTGCATGCTGAGTTTGCTGCGCGTGCTGGCGCGCTCACCGCCAGCTGCTTGTCGCCGAACGTGTTGGTCGCCCCGCTCTGCAGCACCTCGCCCGCATCGCCCTGGTGCTCCCTCAGGATGCCCTGCAGGGTCAAGCACACGCACAGGCAGGCTCATGCGCCTCTGCGCTCAGGAGGCCGAGCTCAACCATCGGCGGCTGGGCAACCAGCGCCATCCGAAGCTGTGCGCCTTAGCCACGCCCGTGCCTCATCCACTGCAGCACACGCTCGCCTCTCCCGTGCGCTCCCTGGGCGGCGCGCTGCTCTCGCGCCTCGAGCTTCTCCTTCCCCAGGGCGGCCACTCACGGAGATTTCAGCCACCGTGGAGGCGATGCACCCCAGCACATTCGCGAGTTGTGGATCCCGCTGCTGCTGCAGCCAGGACTGCATCGCCATCGCGCTGATTGCTCCGCGCGCACACCAGGGCTCCTCGCGCTCAGCTCGCAAGAGACACACTGGCAATTGGAGCGATGCAGAAGGCTGCACTGGTCGCTGGAGTTGAGCTGCTCCTTGGGTCCTTGGCTGCTGCGATTCGCCGATTTGGAGGCCCTCGCATGCTCCTCCGGGAGCAGAGCACACAGAACTTCAATCCAGCAGCAATGGGAGCCCCTAGTGCCAGCGCAGGTAAGCATGAGCTGAGGTGCAGCAGGGGCGGTGCCGGCACGCCAGCACGCGACCTCGCCCCATCCAACTGCCCCTGACGCGCAGGCGAGGGGCAGCAGAGCAAGATCCAGCTGTTCGTGTCGGTGCGCAAGGGCAGCGAGTGGCCACCCAGGGTCGTGGATGTGAGGTGCGCCGCAGACGAGCCCAGGGTTGCCTGCCCCGTCCCAGACGCGGTGTGGCCCCACCGCACGAACCCCGGTGCCTTCCTGCAGGATGGGCTACGACAGCACGCTGGGCGATTTGCGCCAAGCCGTGGCCGCCAAGCTGAGCATGCCGCCCGGCGACCTCCAGCTGTGGCGACATAAGGAGGAGCTCAGGCCCGAGCTGCACGACCACAGGTTGGTGCGCATTGTCATCGCCATATTGCAGCGACTGATGATGTTACCGGTATTCTCAGTGCAACCGACTCGGTGGAGCGCATTTGCGCGTGCGACGTGTGCGCGCGCAGGACCATGCTGGAGCTGGACGTGCACACGGGCTTTGGGTGGGGCGCCTGGGACCTCAGCGTCCCTCCTGCGTACTGGCCTCCTGCCAAGCCATCCAGCGATGAGCCTGACGCACCACTGGTGCTGGACTGCTGAGCGGTGGATCGATCATCACATGAGGCTGAACATTGCAAAGGCATCAAATCACGATCACAGCACGACGTGCAAGTTGGAAGAATCTTCGTCCGTGAATAATAGCGAGATATTTGTCCGGAAGGCGTCCGTGGCAGTGACTTCAGGCGGCAAAGACGCGCTCTGACTTCAGGCGGCAAAGACGCGCTCCAGGGAGGTCACGGGCTGCAGGAACACCACCATGGCCGTCACGTTGTCAGTTGAGCCTGCACATGAGCAGCAATTCACACGTTGCTGCATCAGCTTACGGCACCATCACCAGCGCCCGGCAGCAGCCCACCCTCTGCGCCCGCACCTGCGTCCAGCGCCTCTGCCACCAGGCGTCGCGCCGTCATGCCCGGTTGCTTAACCGTGTCTGCCACCAGCCGCGCCACCCCCGCGTCCGCCACCACGTCCCACAGCCCATCACTGCCTAGCACCAGCCACCCGTGCCGTGCCGTGAGCGCCACCTGGGTCACCTCGGGCTCACTCGTCAAGCCAGTGCCTTGCGGCTGTTTGCTTGCAGGTGGAGCGTGGGACGGCAGGGGGCTGGGGCGCAGGTCCTTGGCGTCATAGTCACCGATGCTGCGGCTCACCTGCACAGCGCACGGCACATGGCACATGGCCTCACAGCACAAGCGCAAGTACGTGACCGCCCGCAGCCAGCCCCATGTTGAGGCCATGCCCCAGCAATGCCCCCCCCCACACACACACACCTGCAGGCCGCAGCCCGGCAGCCGCCACCCGCCGCCGTTGCCGTGCCACACCGGGTGCCTGGCCCCCTGCGCCCTCAACCGCACGCGCTCGCTCACGCTGGACGCCACGTGCGCGCGCGTCAAGGCCACCGTCGCCGCCTCCCCTTGCAGCTCCTCCCCTTCCACTCGCCCGCACGCAGCACCCTGGGTCACTTGCCGTTGACCCGCAGCCACCAGGGTGGAGGCGGGCAGCGTGCCCAGCACGGCGCGGCCATCCCCCACGTTGGCCACCGTGAGCAGCCCCCCTGCCACCAGGGCCAGGGTGGCCGTGCTCCCAGGGAACTGGCGCGTGACGGCGGGAGGGGCGGGCAGGGAGAGGGCCGAGTGGCTGTGCGGGAGGGTGCCTGCAGGGTGCGCCTGGGGGGCTGTCAGGGTGCCCGTGGAGCCGTGGTGGTGGTGCTGGTGGTGCAGGTTGGGTGCGGGTGAGGTGCCTTGCTGCTGCAGGGCGGCGGCACGACGCTCAGCCTCCCACCGGGGATAGTACACCTCTGCAGCGCGTCAAGGTGGGTGGGCACACATCACATCATGAGCTCTGCATGCTCTTTCAACCTCCTATGCATGTGCCCTGGAGCACGTTAGAGTGCGTCCGACATCGAGCACTTCAGCCAAGCAGCACACAATGCAAGCTCACCTTGTTCCAGCGCCAGCATGGCCGCCCTCACTCCCTGGGCCAGGCACGCCCTCAGCACCTCCCCGCCAAGCACACCCTGCCCAGGCTGCCGCCCCCCCTGCTGCTGCTGCCGCTCGTGCTGCAGCTCTGCCGCAAGGTGCAGGTGCACCCGCCGACCCACCTCACGCTGCAGCAGCGCCGGCAGCTCACGAGCGCACGCCTCGGCCGCCGCCGCGCCCCTGTGGCCGTCAAACACGGCAAACAGCGCGCAGGGGCTACGCTGCAGCTGCTGGCGCACGCCCGCCCACGCCGCCACCACCTGCTGCTGCTGCTGCTCGCCTTGCCCTGCTGGCGCCTCCAGGGGGCCGGGTGGCTGGGCGGGAAGGAGGGTCCAGGCAGGCAGGAGGATGTGGCGGTCCTCCCACGTGTCCCGGCCCCCCATGGCCTCCACCACACCCGCCGACACCACGCTCCCACTACCACCGCCACCGCCGCCGTTCACTTGCGCGTCAAGCACTGGCAGTGCTGCTGGTGGTGGTGGTGCAGAAGCGGCGCAGTCCCAGTGCCACACGCCCGCTGACCGCAGCTGAGCCAGCCAGGCCTCAAGCTCCACATCCTCCTCCCCGTCCGCCACCGCCGCCCCGCCCGCCTGCGCCTGGTGCCCTCCCGCTGCCGCTGCCACCGCTGGCCCCTGTCCCCCCACCTCGGCCACATCCAGCATCACAACGTCACCGTCGCCCTGCTGGAGCTGCAGCGCCACCCCGCCACCATTCTCATCACCACCTTGGGCGTGCTGCTGCCCTACCTGCTGCTGCTGGACCCGTTGTTGCTGCTGCTGCTGCTGCCTCCATGCGGGCAGCACCGCACACTGCAGGTGCAGCAGCTGCTCCAGCACCTGTGCGGCCGTGGGGCGCGCCAGGCAGTCAGGCGCCCAGGCAGCTTCCAGCAGCTCACACCACCCAGGGGGGAAGGGGCGCTGAGGCAGGCGTGGACGCAAGTGCTCACCCGCCACCGCTGCCGCCAGCTGCTGCCTGCACGGGGGGACACACATGGCAGCAGGGGGCTTGGCGTTAAGGAAGGAACAGGATGTGGGGCATGCCGTGCGTGGTGATGCTGCTAGCAGCGAGATGGACAGGCCTCTGGCTGCCTGTCAGGTCGTACAGGCGTGCTGCCTGCCAGATGAAGGGACTAAGGCGAGGTGTGCACCCACCGTAGCCCTGAGCCCCAAGCCTGAGCCCAGCCCACCCGCCCGCACCCCTACCTGGTGTATCCGTGGTCCAGCACCGTGTGCAGGCCAGGAGGCCCATCGCGCGTGCAGTCAGAGTAGGGCCGCGTCCACGTCGTCAGCTGCACACACGCCAACACGCACACACACGCACGCACACACGGGCAAAGCTGTGCCTGAGCGTCCTGGCCTAGGAAAGCCTCGCCGGCCCCCCCTGTGCGGGGTGACAGCAAGTGCGTATGCTGCTGTGCCCCCTGTGTGCCTGTTGCCCAGCCCCCCCTGTGTGCCTCTTGCCCAGCCCCCAAACTGTGCCCAGCTGACCTCACCTCGTTGAGCGTGACGGCGAGCGCAAACACGTCGCTTGCCGTGCTGTGCGGCGCGCTGTGCATGAGCAGCTCGGGACCACAGTATTCCTGTGTGCCCACCATGTCGGCCTTGTGGAACCCGCCCGTGGGGCGCGCCAGGCGCCGCGCTGCCGTGCCACCGCCGCCCGCCTGCACGGCTGCCTTGACCTCGGTCACCCACGCGGATGGTTCGCTGGCCCTCTGCACGGCAACAGGGTGCAGGCAACAGGGAGGAGCGCAGCAAGGTGTGAAATGCCTTCCTCTCTCTTGGCACGTGGACGGGGCTGGGCAGACCTGCACCTGATGACGCACGGACTGAGACTAAGACGAAAGCGGAGGAGGGTGGCTTTAACATGCTGACCTGCAGCTCATGCTGGTGGCAGGCCAGCCCCAGGTCTGACAGCAGCACGTGTAGGCCGCTGTCCTCGTCCTCCTCCTCCTCCTCCTCGTCATCGCCCTGCTGGCTGGCCCTGGGCGCAAAGGCGCTGCTGGCCACCAGGATGTTGTCAGGCTTGATGTCCCTGCGAGCAGGGGCCGTGTGGCGCCACACACGCGAGTGAGGGGACCTTCCAAAGGCGCTACTTTACACTGGATACTAGTGCTCAGACGCCTCTGGCGGCGCGCATTGTCGTGCACATTGAGAGGACATGGTCATTGGCAGCAGCAGAAATGTAGCCGTGCCGCACCTGTGCACCACGCCGGCGGCGTGCAGGCGCGCCAGGCCCGTGGCCAGCTGCACCGCCACCTGCAGCACGGCGCGCCACCCTGGCCGCCAGGCGGGTGTGGCGCCGTACATGAGGTGCGCCAGGCTGGGACCTGACAGGGGCATGACCAGCATGTAGCCGGGGGGAAGGCAACGGGCACCTGCACACGCAGACGCACATGGGGGTGTTGCTCGCTTGCGCGTGCCCCTTGGGTGCAGCACCACCCTACACTGCACTGCCATCAAGTGAGCTCACCCAGCAGGGGCATGATGTGGTGTGCGTGGCTGCCCAGGTCGCTCATGAGCTCCACCTCATGTCGGAAGCGCTCCATGTCGGCAGTGGTGCCCAGGCGAGGCACCTTGACAGCCACCGCCTGGCCCTGCCACCTGCGACACACGATGCCAGCTACTCACACTCACACTCACACTCACACTCTTGCCAGAATGAGCACGCCAAGTTTGGTTAGTCAGCCAGCGGCCTCGTCCGGCACTCACATGCACAGCACCACCTTGCCCTGCCCGCCCCGGGCGAGCACCCGGCCTGCGCTCAGACCAGTGAGCTCCGTCGCGTCCAAGGCCAGGGGCCGGCTGGACTGCTGACCGAGCGCCTTGGCCTGCGTGAGCGCGCGTGTGTGGCCGGGCGCGGCCGCGCAGTGTGTGGCCACCCTCCTCCCGCACACCGCACCACTGCTCCCGCACGAGGCACACCCGCAGCTGCTCCGTCCAGGTGCTGCTCTGGTGCTTTTGGCAGCTTGTGGTGAGTGGCCTACCTTCGCCATGTCCCCACGCCGCACAGCCTCGGCCATCAATTGCAGCGCCACTCTCGTGGACAGCGTTGCGTGCTGGTGCAGCTGCCCTGCGGCGTGCTGCTCGTCGAGGAGAAGACCGTCGCGGCCAGCTGCAGCATCGTCCGGGGCCATCCTTCCAGTCAAGAGGTAGCGCGTTGGTCAAAGTGTCAGTGTCGCTCTATCCTCTGCTCTTTTCTGCTCTCCCTTCTCTCGTTCTCTGCCCTCATGCAAAAGGAGCAGCAGACGGCAGCTGCAGGAGCAAGGAGCAAGCAGCACAGGCACCCAGAAGCACAGGTGTCCAGTGTGTGCACACACAGCAGGCGCCATGTCCACGTCTTTTGAGACTGGGCACCAGGACCAGGTGCACGACGCGCAGCTAGACTACTACGGCAAGCGCCTCGCGACGTGCTCCTCGGACAAGACGATCAAAATCTTCGAGGTCGTGGGAGAGCACCACTCGCACGTCGCCGATCTCCGGGGGCACGAAGGTCCCGTGTGGCAGGTCTCCTGGGCGCACCCCAAGTTCGGCTCGCTGCTGGCGTCGTGCTCTTTCGACCACCGCATCATCGTCTGGAAGGAGGCGCAGGAGGGGCAGTGGCAGCAGGTAGCTGCACGCAAGATCTGCCTTCGCAGAGTCGTGCCCCGCGACTCTGAGCAGCCGCGGACCAGGAGCTGCAGCAGCTGAGGTGGTGTAGCACATGCATTCTGGCAGCTGGTGGACAGCAGGGCTGCGCTGGTGAACATGGGCGCATGCATGTCCCACCTCCGCGCTCCTCGCGCGCAGGTCTACTTCAGCCCCAGCACGCTGCACACAGGGTCCGTCAACAGCATCGCATGGGCGCCTCATGAGCTGGGCCTCATGCTGGCAGCGGCCTCTGCTGACGGCACCGTCTCCATTCTCGAGTACAACTCGGGGACAGCGCAGTGGGACACCACCAAGGTGCGCCAGCAGCTGCAGCTGTTGGTGCTGCAGCACAGCGCCCATGGGGCGCGGTGTGTGCGCATCAGGCGGGAAACACGTGTCTTGCTCCGCGTGTGCATGCACACGCACAGCTCCCTGGCACGCACGCCATCGGCGCGACAGCGGTGTCCTGGGCACCAGCGTTGCAAGCGGGGACGCTCGTGTCCGGCAAGGCACCGCTAGCGCCAGCCAAGCGCCTGGTGTCAAGCGGCTGCGACAACACAGTGCGGGTGAGCAGAAGGCTGGCGTTGTGAGCTGGCTGGCTGGTGGCGGTGGTAGCTTTGGAGGGGACGAGGCCAAGATTGCTTCACTGCTCACGTCACGGGTGCGCTGTGTGCGTCCATTGCATGCACGCCGCAGGTGTGGAGGTGCAACGAGGCAGGCCAGTGGGAGCAGGAGGAGGTGCTGGGTGGGCACACGGACTGGGTGCGTGACGCGGCGTGGGCACCAAACCTGGGGCTCATGCGCTCCACTATTGCCAGCGGCGGGCAGGACGGGCAGGTGTTTGCCTGGAGCGAACGGCCGGGCGGTGGAGGCTGGGACAAGAAGCTGGTGCACGACTTCAAGGTGAGCTGTGTTTGGACTGTCTGTGGACAAGCGTGCTGTCAACGGCTCTGGTTTCCTGGGGCGGGGGTTACTACTTATACCTAACGCTACTTAACCCTAACCCTAACCCTAACACATGCTTTTGCCCCGTCTTAATTCTGGTGTGCGCAGGTGCCGGTGTGGCGCGTGAGCTGGAGCGTGACTGGCACGCTCTTGGCAGTCTCTGACGGCAACAACAACGTGACACTTTGGAAGGAGAGCGTGGATGGCCTGTGGCAGCAGGTGGCGCACTGAAGAGACCTTTGTTCGGACGCTGCTTGCGTGCAGTCGTGTAAAAATCTGTGCCACTCGTCGCTCGAGCGTCACCCTCGGATGTTGCATCAGGATCAGACGTGGCAGGCAGGAGAGACCGCTGCAACTATGAGAGCAAGGTGCGGCCTGCAGAACACCAAGCCGCTCACAGCCGAAACTGAAGTCGTGGGGCTATGAACCCGCACGCTGGCTTGCGCCAGGCCCCTCATGAGGGACGACTTCACTAGCCAGCGCACAGGCCCGTACTCGCACCACCCGAGGGTGGGGAGCCGGTACCTGGCGCTGGCTAGCCTTGGACGGTAGACCCTGGCCTTGCGACGTCACCTACCTCCGCGCAGCCACACACGCACCAGGAGGACGACGCAGCAGACGAGCAGACAAGCACACGAACATACCACTTGTGGTGGAGACTGTGCGCATGGCAAGCAGGAAGCAGCACATACCGAAAAAGCGACCTGTAGAGAAGTTGAGAGACTCAGACCTGCTCCTCCGCACCTGAAAAGCCACCAAGCACACGAAGAGCACCAGCGCACACCGCACCCACAAGGCAAGCGCCAAACACACGAACATACCCGCTGTGGTGGGGACTGAGCGCATGGCAAGCAGGAAGCAGCACATACCGAAAAAGCGACCTGTAGAGAGGTTGAGAGACTCAGACCTGCTCCTCCGCACCTGAAAAGCCACCAAGCACACGAGGAACACGAGCGTACACCGCACCCACCAGGCAAGCGCCAAACACAGGGCCATGCTGCAGACGGTGAAGTCAAGAAGTCACACATACCGAAAAAGCGACCTGTAGAGAGGTTGAGAGACTCAGACCTGCTCCTCCGCACCTGAAAAGCCACCAAGCACACGTAGAGCACGCGCACAAACCGCACAACAAGCACGCCAGCCCCCATGCCCAGAGCCGCCCTAAAGCCCTCCCGTGCAGCATGAGGCAGAAGCGAACCATGGAGGTGAGGAGGTGAGTAGCGCGCCGTGGAGGTGAAGCAGGTGGCCATGGGTGCCGAAAGACCTGTGGCAACAGAAGAACAGTCCACGCACACGCCACCGCCGCGCCA
>QAXK01000159.1:0-42111 GCA_004335735.1 Chlorella sp. KRBP
GCCTCGAGCACCTTGAACAGCGCGCCGCTGTTGCGCTGCTCCAGCGTCTCGCCGATGCAGGGGATCACTGACAGCCCGTGCTCCAGCGCGCGCGCCGTCTTGAGACCAACCACCTGCAACGGGGGGGCAGTTGCGGGGACAGGCACAACCGTTGGTGGCACCTTGGTGGCTCGGTGACTGCATGCTCTGGCCTGGGCTGGTGCCTAATCTTTACTCGCTGCTGATCCATGCTGCCTTGGTTGCTGCGGCTGGGCCGCCCCGTTTGCAATCGCACACACCCTGCTGGCCCCTACTCGGCCTGTCCCGCACCCCCGTGAACGCATGGTGCAGAGGCGCTGCACCATTGGGGCCTCAGCTGGCGGCGAGCATAGCAGTGGATTGTGTGCCGCAGCAAGCCAATGCTGGCGGCTGCGCGCACACGCCGTCCGGCTACAGCAGCAGCCGCCGCCCACCTCGTTGGTCTCCCCACAGAGCGCGCGCCGCTCCGAGTGGCCTGTGAGCGTCCAGTGGATGCCCAGGTCAGCCAGGATCTCTGCTGGGATCTCTCCAGTGAAGGCGCCCGGGCCGTTGAGCCACACGTTCTGGGACGCAATGCTGTAGCGTGTGTCGAGCAGGCTCTTGACCTTTGCCAGGTGCACGCTCGTGGGCGCCACCACCACGTCCACCTTGCGCGTGTCAAAGCTGCTGGCACCGCTGTTCAGGTCCTGCATGCCATGGTGTGATGCACGCGGGCACGCCATCCTGAGGCGCCCTTGAGGGTCGCGAGCGGCGGGCTGCTCACGCTGAGCCCCGCCCTGACACACCGGCTGCTGACCCACGCACCGAGCAGAGGCCCACGATGCTGTCCTGCGTGCCATTGGCCTTCCTGCACAGCGCATGGCCAAGCACGCTCCTTGTGACTTGTGAAACATCTTGTGAGCCCGATGAGCTCGATCCCGAGCGCCCCCGGCCTGGCGCAGCCTCACCAGTTGCCGCCGACGAAGAACTTGGCCTTGGAGTCGCACACGAGCACCAGCCGCTGCCGCGAGACCGGCCTGCTGAACGCGTTGGGCGCCCTGCGCAGCAGCGGGAGCGACGGGACACGAACGCTCGCGAGAGGCCCGCGCGCACGCCGAGCGGCGACGCAATCGCTGGACGGGCTGTCGCTGCGCGCTGCTGCGCGCGCCCTGCGGCCAATGGCCGTGCCGACGCTTTGAGCGCAGGCTCAAAGGTCCCGTCGCGACGCCTCCACACGCGAGCGTGTCTGATCGTGCGCGCCACGCGCGTGCCGCATTGGCTGCTGGCCCGCCGTGCTGCTGCTCGCCTCCATCGCCGCTGCGTTGCTGAGCTGCTGCCTGGCGATGAGGATGAATCTCGCGACGCCGCACCTGCGGCCCTGCAGGCGTAGCTGCTGATGCTGATGTTGAAGCGCCATTGGTCAAGCTCGCAGGTCCGCCAGCGCGTCTCGAGCGTTGAAGGCCGTGCCGCCACATCGGGGCACAGCATGCGCAAGAGCACGCGCAGGATCCGAGAGCAGAGCAGGGGACTCAGGACGCTGATCCAAGGCCCTTTGGGATGTTCCCTGATTCAGGGTGGCCTTGGGGCGCCGGGGGGTCCGACGCGCGTGCTCCCCAAAACAACCAACAACACTAAGAACTACAGGCGGCAAGTGCTGCGTGAGGGATGTTGTGTTGCACCGAGGACCATCTGGTTATGTGTGGCTTGCCGCCGCCGACGACGACGAGGGCGGAGTGTCCGCCACATGCGCCTGGTGGCGCGGAGACGCCGCACAGAGGAGGGAGCAAGAGGCCAGTCCGCGCAGACGCAGCAGTACACACACAGCAGCAGCAGCTCCAAGATGGCAATGGGCGGATGGGGAGCGACTGGGGGTAAGACAGGTTCCTCCTTGGAGCCCTGGCCCACAGCAGATTGCTAGCATTGTGCTCTAGCAATCTGGGGCTCCCAGCTCCGCTGCTTGACATTCCTTGGCCGAGCAACAATTTGCGTGCGCACTTCGGTGTGTGCAGGCGCTTGGGGAGCACCGCAGAGTCCGCTCATCGACGACGATGACGGCGTGCCTCCGCCCTCAGCCCCGCAGCCCAAGGCGCCCGCGTTCGGCTCCTCCTTTCGATCGAACCCTGTAGCCTCCCCAACTCCACCACCATCAAGCTCCATGCGTAACAACACGTTCGGAGCAGCAGGCGGGGCGTATGGCAACAGCGCAG
The DNA here is from genome assembly GCA_004335735.1 of Chlorella sp. KRBP. NCBI lineage: Eukaryota > Viridiplantae > Chlorophyta > Trebouxiophyceae > Chlorellales > Chlorellaceae > Chlorella > Chlorella sp. KRBP. The sequence continues at coordinate 2,205 of QAXK01000159.1, forward strand.
TGAGTGCCTGGATGGGCAGCAGCAAGGGAGGGGGCTGCGCGGAAGCCGGCACATGCACTCGAATAGATGACGTGGACGCGCGTGCACGATGACCATTCCTGGCCTTGGCCATGGTGCTGGTGGTGGTGGTGCCTGCGGCCGTGCGTGTGCCGCGAGGTGCACGTTTGACCTTGACCAGACCGTCGCCACGGCCTTACCACACTGCAGGCACCCATTGCTAGCAGCCTGCAAATGGCTCCATTCCGCACCGCACCTGCGTGTGGCGCCCGTGCAGGGAAGCACCACGGCCAGCAGAGGGGGCGGCCCGCCAACCGAGGCGGAGCTCCGTCAGCGGGAGGCGGAGCTGGATGAGCGGGAGCGGCGCCTGCAGCAGCAGCTGAAGGAGGCGGGCGTGACCATTACTAAAAAGCCCAACTGGCCCATATGCTTCCCAGTCTGGCGGCACAACATCGCCGAGGTGAGCAAGCACCACGGCCAACAATGCCACGGCCGCCGTGCGACGGGAGTGTGTGTGGCCACATGCAGCGAGCTCTTGCGTGTCGTGTTCATCATGTTCGTTGCCGCCTGCAGGACATCCCGGAGGGCTCAAGGCGTGTGGTGCGGGAGGCCTACTTCTGCTGGATGGTGGGTGTCAGCCGTGGGTGCTGCAGCGGGGGCTGGGTGAGGGTGGGGGAGGTGGTGGGGGAGGGCTGGGGCGTGGTGGTGGGGGAGGAGGCGGTGGGCTTGGCGATGGAGGTGGTGGTGAGGAAGGTGGAGGTGGCCTGGGCGAGGGAGGAGGTGGGGGAGGAGGGCTGGGTGAGGGAGGAGGTGGTGATGCTGCTCCGCTCACCTACCCCAGGAGCACCAGGAGCGTAAAGGTGCACAAGCTCTGGCGCACACCTGATATGCCCGCGCTCCCCTGGCGTGCGCGCGCAGTGCCTGGTGGCGGCGCTGTCGTACCAATTCTTCTGCGCCTCCGTTATGCTGGGCTACAGCGGGGCGGGCAGCGCCAAGGTGCCCAGCTGGTTCCTCTCCAGTGAGTGGTGGGCTGGTTCGAGCTTGCCTGGTGGTGGCGGCGCTTTGCCCTGCTGCGCCCTGCCCGCAACGCATATACTGTGCACTTGTCCGCGCGCAGTCATCTACTGGCTGTGCGGCGTTCCCGGCGCCATCTGGCTATGGTACAAACGGCTCTACAATGCGGCAGCCACTGAGTCGACCTTTGGCTTCGTGTCCTTCTTCCTCTTCTTCTTCGTCCACTGGGCCTTTTGCGTTTGGTGCGCAGTCGGTGAGTGTTTCGGACGCATCTACACAGATGCGCGCACGTTGCAGGGCACACGGCCATGCGTGGCGGTGGCGTGTGCTTCAATGAGAAGAGTCAAGAGGTCAACTTGTGCGGCATCATCAGCGGTTCCCCAAGGGGATGAGCTGCCTGAGCGTGCGAGCACCACACGCACGCTGCTTGCTGGGTGGGCTCTGAGGGTGTTCCGACCTGGGCCGGCATGCCGTCCATCCAGCAGGGCGGGTCAAGATCAGGATAAGGATTGCCTGGGTGCTACCAAGTGGCAAGTGCACTCCTCACCCGCAGGCCTCCAGATCAACGCGGCCTCCTGGTCCTTTGCGGGATTCATTGCGGGCATCGACGCGTTTGGCATCTCGGCGTTTGCCGGCACGATCTACATGATTGGCGGCGGCGTGTGGTCGGCGCTGGCGGTCTACTCCATGTGGGTCCTCAAAGACGTGAGTGGACCCGGCCCGCGTGATGAGCACGTGCACGGACGTCATCAGGCAGTGCTTGATGCTGCTCCACGGCGTGCTCCACAAGTGCTCCAAGTCTTACGCCCACGCTGCAGGTGTGGTTCTTCTTCCGCGGCCAGGGCGGCGTGGAGCAGGTGAAGCAAAAGGCGGTACAGGAGACGGCGCTGGCGGCCTTCCGGGCGCAGCAGGCAGGCGGCTCGTCACGCGTGTAGAAGGTGGCGTGCTTTGTGATGTGTGTGCGCACAGAACCAGCTATTGCACGTGAAGAATCGTTGAATTTGAATTCAAACCCCGGCGGCTGCGAGCGATGCGATTCCGCACACAGGACCGCGCTTTCGCAGAACAGGAACGCGCTGAGGCGATGAGCCTCGCAAAATACAGCGCGGGCGCGACGCTCCTGGCCGAGATCGAGGAGCACGTCCCCACGCAGGGAGGCCGAGCGCGCATCATCCAGACAGCGGAGCAGCTCGTGCGGGAAGCGCTGCAGGGAGCGCCTACAACAGGTTGTGCAGCCGCTGTACACCCACTAGAGGAACAGGGCCGTGTGCGGCAAGCTCACCTCAGCTGAGCGCGGCAACGCCTGCGCAGGCGCGGCCCCAGCGGGCCAGCTGCAGGATGCCCCGGCACAGGACGACGAGCTCATGTACTCCGGCGTGGAGCTGCAGCTGCTCAACCCCAGGCACGTGCGCTGGCACGGCGTGCAGCGCAGGCGCGATCCGACGTAGCGCTCCACTCTGGTCCACAGCTGCTCTGTGGCGCAGGGGCAAGTACTCCATGAGCGTGTTCAAGAGCAGCTTGCTGTTCGTCGGGCCCAAGGGCGAGCGCTTGAGCGTCCCGGCCGCAGCCATCAAGGCGGTCGCGGTGCGCAATGGCTCCCCATGCACGGCCTGCCAGTGGGGGCTGCATGGCGCGTGTGCGTGGCAAGCAGATGGGGCGTCGCTGCGGCGGTGCATGTGCAGATCCTGGGCAGCTTCCCTGGCGAAAAGAAGGGCAAGATCCTGCTGCTGCTGTCGGTGGGCGGCGCAGGTATCATGGTGGGCAAGCAGCAGCTGCAGACCCTCGTCATTCAGGTGTGGGCTCTGTGCCATCAGCGCCATCCGGCGCTGTCATGGGCGTGCGCTGGGCAGCATGACCTCGTGAAAGTGCCCCTGGGTTGAGCGCAGCGCCATCGTGGCCCCTCCTTTGCACTTGCACAACCACACCGCGTGGTGCTCCATACACACGTGCAGACAAGCGAGTCATCCGACCTGTCGGCCCAGGCAGCACCCGGCGTCCCCACGCAGGAGGGCCAGACCGACGGGGGCGCCATCATGGTGCTGTGCCACCTCATCGGAAAGCTGGGCATCAACAACTTCGCCGCATCCGACCCAGACGTATACCAGAGCAGCAAAGGTGGGCGACCGTGGACCAACCGTGGACCTCACCACGGTAAACACAACTCTACCAGTGTGCACCACCGTGCCTCACTGTGCTGTGCAGGCCACGTTGCCGTGGCCGCCAACCACAAGGTCAACCAGGGCTTCCTCTTCCCCATGGCCGGCATGTTGTGCTTTGGCGAGCGGCCTGCGCTGCTGCTCGACCACGCCGACATCAAGTGAGGGCAGCTCGAAAACGTAGCTCTCCTTTCCTCGCTTCACTGGCTTCAATCAGTTGCTGATGTGCTGATGTGGTGGTCCCCGGCGTGTCCTGGTTTACGCTGACGGCAGGTGGGTTGAGCTCCAGCGTGTGGACCGTCCCACCACCACGTTTGACCTGGTGGTGCACCTGGCGCCCGGGTCAGAGCCCCAGCAGGTGGAGCTCTCCCAGGTGGACCGGCAGGAGCTCAACGCCCTCAAGGCGTACCTGGCTAAGAGCAAACTCAAGGTGGGGTGGGTGGGGTGCAATTCCCGGGGGGAGGGGAAACAGGAGGGTGAGCGAGGGGCAGACATGCACGCAGGGACAAGGCGCACGTCGTCCGCCTGCCGCAGCCCAACGTCGTGATGCGGACGAGGAGGGACCATGTGGGAAATGCGGGTGGCCGACGACAATGATGGCTCTGCCTGCCATGCTTGACATGCCACGTGCGTCGCGTGCAGACGTCTCAGGAGGCGAGCGGCAGCGCCAGCGTGGTGGCTCAGGTGCCTGGGAAGGCGGGGCGCAAGGACAACGCGCCTCAAGCGCATGCAGCTGGTGAGGACGACGACGACGATGACGACGACGAGGACTCGGACTTTGACCCCGGCCGGCAAGCTGATGATGACGAGGAGGGGGAGAAGGTGCAGGGAGGAGGTGGGGGCGGGCGGGCGGCGCGCAAGCGCTCGGCTGCAGAAGCTGGCAGCTCTCGTGGGCATGCTGCTGCGGCAGCGGAGGAGGACGATGACAAGGAAGGTGCGTGCGGGCAAGGTCCTGCGCAACGCATAGCCTCCGCTGCCACTGTCTCCCTGGAGGTGCTTGGGTGAGTGTGCCTCTGCTGTGCATGGCTTGCTGCCCGCAGAGGATGATGATGAGGATGACGATGACGAGGACTTTGACGCTTCTGGGGACGAGGACGGCAGTGATGCGCCAGAGATCGTGGAGGAGGCCCCGCTGGACACTGCAGGCATTCTGCCCGCCAGCACCAAGCGGGCGCGCCGTGGTTAACCCATTCTGGTGCCTGCTGGGTAACGAGTGCATTCGTCTTCACGCATTCGGGTCGGAGCAATCTTACGAGTATACAGCTTGCAAAAGCACCTCCTGCCCAGTCAGCAAGCTGCTGGTGTCGACGGACATGTGAAGCACGAGTCCTCCTCAAAAGGCGGCTCCAGAGCTCGAGTCTGACAGCTTGGCAATGAGCAGCTCCTGCTCCTGCTTGACCTTGAGCAGGCTCTGCTCCTCTTGCAACAACCTGCACGGGGAGCAGGGAGACGGACACCAGGCGTCAGGCCACAGCGGGCGCCGCATGGCTCCATCCCACTGCCAGGTTGGCCAGCCCGGTGTGTGCTGCAGGCATCGCCCCAGTCCGCACGCACCGCTCCAGCTCCTCTCGCTTCTCTGCCAAGAGCCGTTCCTGCTCTTTCTGCTTGCGCCGCCGCTCCTGCGCTCTCATCATTGACACGTGAGCATGTTGTTGGACCTTGCGGATGCGGGCCGGGAGTGTGCACTGCCCTCGGGTCGCTGCGGCGCACCTCTTCCAACGTCGCTACCCGGTTCCGTAGCCCCACCGCCCTGAGCTTCTCCGCCTCGATGCGGTTGACCTGGGAGTCAAGCTGTGACATGTGCTTCTCCACCAGGCTGGTGAGCGACTGGATGTTGGACACGAACACGTTGGTGTTGTCCTGCGCGCAACACACAGTGACTCCACAGGCACACTGCTGCAGCTGCCGCCATCAGCTCCTCCTGCTGGTGCGTGCGGTGCGGAGCGTCTGGGCGCCAGCGTACAGCGGCGCCTGCCCGCCCGCACCGACCTGCAGCGCCTTGGAGGCGTTGAACTTGTCCACATCTAGGATGCGGATTTGATAGTCCTGCGGACGCGCAACGAGCCATGCCCAGCGCTGTGCTGCCTGCAGGCGAGCTGCACCCGAGGGGAGCAAACAGGAAGCGCTGCAGAGCTCGCCAGGCAGATGCTTGCGAGACACTTGCCTCATCAAAGTAAACGCCCCTGTCCGCCTCGCCCATCCTGGCTCGCTTTCGAGGATGCTGAGCCCGTGCGCTTGGAGTGTGTTGTGCGACCTGTCGAGGCCTCGTATCGTGGCAAGCGGCGCAGAGTATGGACGCACTGCTAGCACGCTGCTGTGACGTGCTCCTGCGTCGTCCTGGCCGCGGCGCGGAGGCCCTGATGTTGCATGCTCTGGTGGAGGAGGAGGAGGAGGAGGAGGAGGAGGCGCATGGGCAGAGTATTAGAGCAGCGTCTGCACCTTAGAGGACTCAGCAACGACTAGGTACACCACAGGAGCCAGCAGCAAGCGCAACTGCCCGATCAAGATCGCGTGCACCTCGGGGCGCAGCAAGTAGCAGCAAGCAGGCGCTCGGGATGGCGGCGGGGGACGTCAAAGTGAACGCGGAGGTCCGTGACCTCACGCGTATCGAGCGTATCGGCGCGCACTCGCACATCCGCGGCCTGGGCCTGGACGATGCGCTCGAAGCGCGTGCAGTGTCCCAAGGCATGGTGGGGCAAGCCAGGGCGAGAAAGGTGCGCAGGGGGCTGATGCAGGAGACCCAATTGGTGCACCGCTGGGGCATGCACGCGCACAGGGCCGTCGCAGCGACCTGCGGGCAGCACGGGGCGCCACAGGCGCTCCGCTCGCACAAACAAATGTGTGTGCCTGCCTGCCCCTGGCACCACACTCACGCACGTGTGTCGTCAACAGGCCGCCGGCATCATCCTCAACATGATCAAGGAGGGCAAGATTGCCGGCCGCGCCGTGCTGCTGGCCGGGCAGCCGGGCACCGGCAAGACAGCCATTGCCATGGGCATGGCAAAGGCGCTCGGAGAGGAGACGCCCTTTGCCATGATGGCGTCCTCTGAGATCTTCTCGCTGGAAATGTCCAAGACAGAGGCACTCACGCAGGCACGCGTCTGCTGGGGCGCAACCGGGGCAGGACAGGGTGGAGCGCTCCATGCCAGGGAGCAGCGCAGCTGCTGCAGCAGCTACTTGTCGGGCTACCTGGCAGTGGTTCCTGGCAGGCTTGGGTGGTGCACGCAGCGGGGTGCTCCGCTGTGTGGTGGTGACGCGCCGTGGCAAGGCATGGGTGTGCTGTGCCCGCAGGCGTTCCGCAAGGCGATAGGCGTGCGCATCAAGGAGGAGACGGAGATCATCGAGGGCGAGGTGGTGGAGATCGAGATTGACCGGCCAGAGGCGGGGGGCGTCGCCAAGACGGTGCGCCTTGCTGAGACGGGGCGCTGCTGGGGCAGCTCAGCTGTGGGGAACAAGTGGGCGCAGCTCAGCAGCTGGCTTGGGCCTCCTCTGGCGCAGTGACGTGCAGCAGTGGCAGCCACAGTAGCAGGTGCACAGGTACGACAAGGGCACAGTTCCTGGGTAGGACGCTGCAGCTTGCATCCTCGTCGCAGGCAGTCCATGGGCGACAGGCACCCTCAACACCTGTACAGCCACAGGGCAGTGTACATGAGGGCTAGCGTCACAGTGGGTGGGTGCGGCGTGCTGTGCATGGCTGCAGGGCAAGCTCACTCTCAAGACCACTGAGATGGAGACCATCTACGACCTGGGCACCAAGATGATCGAGTCCCTGTCCAAGGAAAAGGTCACAGCAGGCGACATCATCACCATTGACAAGGCCAGCGGTGCGTGTGCAGTGCTCCACCTCGCAGCACGCAGCACAGTGGTGTGGACGGTGGGCAGTGGGGCAGCAGAGCCAGCGGGGGCGATCAGGCACACATCGGTGTGTGCCAGGGAGCGGGAAGCACATGGCAAAGGCAGCAGCAAGCGCAGCGAGGCAGCAGGTACCACCACCAACCACCTGGTGCACCAATGGGCAAGGGTACCGACCAGGCTCACGACTTGAGCCTGCATGTGGCACCACGCCTGCCTACGTCCACCGCACCGCAGGGCGCATCAGCAAGCTGGGCAGGTCCTTCGCACGGTCACGGGACTTTGACGCAATGGGTGAGTGTGTGCATGGGACGCTTCGCGGCTCGGCAACACTTTCAGAGCTGCAGCCAGGTTGACTTGACGCTCATGCAGGCGGCCCGGAGGCTCCCGTGCCTGCGCCGTGGCAGAGGCAGTGGCGCGAGCTCTGTGCCGTGTCCGGTGGCCCCTGGTGGTGTCTTGTGCAGGGCCGGCCACCAAGTTTGTGCAGTGTCCAGAGGGTGAGCTGCAGAAGCGCAAGGAGGTGGTGCACGTCGTGACGCTCCACGAGATTGACGTCATCAACAGCAGGTCCCAGGTGAGGCCACAGGTGGACCTGTCTTTCAGGAATGATGCAACCCTCGCTTGGCACCACAACGCACCCAATGCTCGCATGTACGCCTAGAGATGGCTGCCGTCGGAGGGTTGCTGCTAGACGCAGCCGTGTCCGGCTGATTCATCGGGGCTGTGTGCGCGCCCGCGTGTGGTGGATGCCTGCAGGGCTTCCTGGCTCTCTTTTCCGGCGACACTGGTGAGATCCGCGCCGAGGTGCGCGAGCAGATTGACCTCAAGGTAGCCGAGTGGCGCGAAGAGGGCAAGGCGGAGATCGTGCCGGGCGTGCTCTTCATCGACGAGGTGCGCCACCTGTGCCTGGAATGTAGAGCCCAGCACACACGTCTTGGTGGCTCTGGCTGTTGGGAAACGTTGTGGGACTGAGGGTGTGGGCGGGTGCAGCAGATGCTTCTGGGGTGGCGGGCGTCAGTGCAGGTTTGACCCTCGTCGGCACGCAGGGGCTCAGCATGGGACGGGAATCCGTGATGTGCGCAGGTGCACATGCTGGACATTGAGTGCTTCAGCTTCCTCAACCGCGCGCTGGAGAACGACATGGCGCCCGTCCTGGTGGTGGCCACCAACCGCGGCATCACAAAGATCCGCGGCACCAACTACCGCAGCCCGCACGGCATCCCCATTGACTTGCTGGACCGGCTGCTCATCATCAGCACGGAGCCCTACTCGGAGAAGGAGATCCGACTCATCCTGGACATCCGGTGGGTGGCTAAGTGGGGATAACAACGGAAGCGACGAGGCTGCTTATAGCACGCCCTCTCCCAAAGCGCTTGGCTTGGCAGCAGCTTGCCCCGCCTTGCCACCTGGCGCTGTTTGAGCGCCTAGCTGTTGCGTAGCTGCATGTGTGAGCACCCGGGGCGAACGTACGCAGCTGACACGCTGTGGTGGTGGTGGTGTTTGCATCCCCGGGTAGGTGTGAGGAGGAGGACGTGGAGATGAACGAGGACGCCAAGGAGCTGCTCACGCGCATCGGGCACGAGACCAGCCTGCGGTACGCCATCCAGCTCATCACGGCCGCCGCCATGGTGTGCCAGCGGCGCAAGGGCACAGAGGTGGAGATTGAGGACATCGGAAAGGTCTACTCAATGTTCGTGGACGTCAAGCGCAGCACACAGGTGTGGGCGGAATTGATGCCTCTGGGGCAGGGCTCTGTGGCTCTGGTGTCGTGGTCAATGTGGGCCAGGTGTTTGCTGAGCGTTTGCTGTGTACTGCTCGGCGTACCGCAGTTCCTCATGGAGTACCAGGAGCAGTACATGTTCAACGAGGTGCCCGGGGACGTGCCAGCGGCGGCGGACGACGGGGTCATGCAGCAGTAGCGCAGCGCCGCACGCCAGTGACGGTGTGGGATGTGGCCAAGCATGCAGGCGGCGGTTGTGTTGCTCTTTGCCGCCATCTGCACTGCATGTCTGGAGCGCGCGCGCTGGTGCAAGACCGGAAGCTTCGCTTGCGACAAGTTGGAGCTCGTGAGACATTGCCAAAAAGCGGGTGGTACGGGCAGCGAGAGCTAGCCCCGCATCAGTCCAAAATTGTCGGGCGTCAAGGGTTGCAGCGTGCAGGTGCCTACTGCTGCTTCTGCGCTGCCAACCACGCCGCCAGCCGCTCCATACGCTGGGGCAGGTTGATGTACACGTCTGGTGAGGCCTCGCTCGCCTCCTTGGACAGGACGTCCAACTGGTCGCCCACGTCTGGGCCCTGCAGTAGAGCGAGCCGAGGGCAGGACAGGGCAGCGTGTGTGACGGTAGGGTTAGGGCGGGGGCTGCAGCACAGGCCTGGTAGCTGGTAGCACAGGCCTGGAAGCTGGTAGCACAGGCCTGGTAGCATATGGTCCACCCACCTGCATGCGGCCAGTGAAGGCCACGCGCATGGGCATGAAGAGCCTCTTGCCCTTGCGCTTCTGCGCCTTGCCCACGCCGTTGACCCACGTCTTGTAGCCGTCGTGCCCCTGCGCCAGCGCCGCGGCCAGCGCGCCGCTCGCGTGCGCGTCCAGCACCGCCTGCGCCACCTCTGGGAAGTTGTCGTCCACCACCGCCTTGGCCTCGGCGCTCGCCAGCGTCTCGGTCAGGGGATACTCGAGCAGCGAGCGGACCTGTGCCGACGCGTCCGCCACCAGCTCCTGCAAACACACCGACCGCAGGGCGCGGAAGGACCGGGTCAGGCGATCCACCGGGTTGGGTCGCCAAGCTCGGCGAGGAGAGCCGGGTTGATGCTGCTGCCTCTCGCCCGCGACGCGCACCAGGTTCTTGCCGACCAGCTTGATGGCCGCGTCGACGAAGGGCGTGCCGGCCGCCTTGACGACGCCGTCCGCGACGAGCGCGGCGCCCACCATGGAGAGCTGCTCCGGCTCGGGCAGCGCGCGCAGGTGCTGGCCGTTCATCCACCCGAGCTTCACCTTGTCGAACACGGCTGGGCTCTTGGTGATGCGCTCGAGCGAGAACTTCTGCGACAGCTCGTCGATGGTGAAGATCTCCTGCTCGGTGCCGTCGTTCCAGCCCAGCAGCGACAGGTAGTTGACCATGGCCGGGGCGAGGAAGCCCTGGGACTTGAACTCGCCCACGCTGGTCGCGCCGTGCCTGCGTGTGGGTCGCGCTCACGGTGCGTGAGCCGAGGGCCAAGTCGTGGCGGCCAGCCACGACTGCGCTGGCTGCGCCTCGCAGCCGCCACCGGCGGTCGCGCTGCTGCTGCTGCTGCTCACGCACCTCTTGCTGAGCTTGCTCTTGTCGGGCGCGAGGATGAGCGACACGTGGCTGAAGATGGGGCGCTTGTAGCCCAGCGCGTCGTAGATGAGGATTTGGCGCAGCGTGTTGGGAAGGTGCTCCTCAGCCCTGCAGGTTCGCAACAGCCAGCCAGCGAGCGCAGCAGTCTTAGATCAGGCACCAGTTGGCAGTGCCTGTCCTCACAGCGCCTGTCCCTGTACTGCATCCGGCTGCCCACTGGTGCTCCCCTCTTCCTTGCCCAAGTCTGCCCCGCGGCCCAACGCCATCCCCCCCTTCGCGCACCTGATGACGTGCGTGATGCCCATGAGGCAGTCGTCAATGGCCACGCAAAAGTTGTAGACTGGCAGGCCGTTGGAGCGCAGCAGCACGAAGTCGCCCAGCGTGTTTGTGTTCCAAGTCACCTCGCCGCGGATCACGTCCTGGATACGAACCTCCTGGTCCTGCACACACCAACTACCACCACCACATTACATTACCCTTTGCCCACGCCCTATGAGACTCCAACCTCTACGCGTGTCATTTGTTGACGGCACTTGAGTGAGCGCTTCAACTGGCCACTGACATCCCCAACTGCCCCAACCAAACGCGCGCACCGCTGGGACGCGGAAGCGGTAGCAGTATGGCGCTCCCGTGGCCATCATTGCGTCCACCTCCTCCTTGGGCGCCTTGGACCACTTGCCGCGGTAGATGGGGGGCAGCTTCTTGGCCTCGGCATCCTTCTTCATCCTGCATCCACAACAGGGAGGAGAGAGAGCAGCAAGGAGGGTCAAGCGTGCCACATGTGCATGTGCCACACGCAGAGTCCCGCGTGCACCCTTGCCTGACCACACTCCACCTGACTGCGCAGTAATGCGGCCACGGCAGCATGCTGGCCTCCCCTTGCCCCCCCATCATCAGGCACTCACGCCTCGAGCTCCTCGTCCGTGCAGAAGCAGGGGTAAGCGTGCCCCGCAGCCACCAGCTTGTCCACGTGCGCCTTGTAAATGTCGGTGCGCTCGCTCTGGCGGTAAGGCCCGTACGGCCCACCAACATCAGGGCCTGCAGACACACCATGCATGCCCCCGTGGCACGCGCTCACAGGCCTGCCCGGTGGGAGCAGCAGCCGCCCGCTCTGTCTCTTAGCCCTCCTGCGTCCCTCCCGGTCCCATGCAGCTCAGGCTCATCCCGCCGACGGCATCATCTGCACCAGCTCAGTGCCGGGGGGCTGCTGATGGGAACAGGCTTTCCCTGGGAAGCCTCTGGGGTGCTGTGTGCTGTTCAGCGCTGCGGCAGGTGCCTGCTCCTGGCTGCTCCCTTGCTGCCTGCCCCTGACCCGTCCCCTGTCCCCCGGCTGCGCCCCGCCTCACCCTCGTCCCAGTGCAGGCCCAGCCACTTGAGGTCCCTGATCATGGCGTCCTCGCTCTCGCGGGTGGAACGTGCCTGGTCAGTGTCCTCCACCCTGCACACGCGAGTGCCACAATTAACTTTGTGTGCGACCCCTGTGCGCCCGCTGCCCAAGTTGTTGCCACAGCGCCCGCCCCCAATTCTCCGCTGCCCTTGAGGCTCGCACCTGATGATGAACTTGCCTCCGTGGCGCTTGGCGTACAGCCAGTTGAACAGCGCCGTGCGCGCACCGCCCACGTGCAGGTTGCCGGTGGGCGAAGGCGCAAAACGCACCCGGACCTGCGCCACACCGCACCCACGGCTTGCAGCAGGCGTCTGTCCACGCCACACGCTGCATGCACCTGCTTGTTTGCCCCTGCCCGCGCCCGATGGACGTCTGCCTCCACACGCGCACCTGTGTGGCGGTGGGGACGGTCGCGCTGGCGGCGGGGGCCGTCTCCAGAGTGGCGGCCGCACGCACCTTGAGGACAGCATTCCTGCAGTGCACACAGCATCCATGCGCCCGCAAGCACGCTGCACCCTGCGCTGCACGGGACTCTCGACCTGCACTCGAGCTCGGTCACTGGCGCACCTGCTGAGCCTCGAGACGGCCTGCGAGAGCAAGGAGCCGTGGAGCAGCGAGGAGCAACGCATGTTGGCACGCTCGCTCGCCCGGATTCGTGCTGCTAGTCCTCGCCGCAGCCTCAAGATGAGCGAGACATGGATCTACGACCTGCCCCGCACGCGCAGTGCGGATCCGAGCGCGGCCTCACGTTGCGGGACAGGAGAGGAGACTGCATCGCCCGCATGGTGAGGACGGGCTGCTCCGGGGTTGCGCCTCGCCGCTTTGCTCCTGATGTCCTGACCCTTCCGGCTGCCTCCCTCCTTGGCGCTGCTGCAGCGAGTTCGGCTTGACGGTAGAGGAGTGCTACAAGCTCTTGCAAATGCTATAAAGCTGTGGCTCGCAGTTCCTTTCTCCCGTTGACCCTGATTGCCCGAATAGAACACATCCATCCGCACGCAGCTTCTAGCTCCAAATGTCCCTGACGTAGCGCTTCTCCTGCTGCGCCATGCGCGTGAGCGTGGCCGCGGCGTCCGCCTCGCTGAGCCTGCCGTGCTCGACCAGCGCCGACTGCAGCGCGGCGTGCACGTCCTTGGCCATGTGCATGCCGTCGCCGCACACGTACACGTACGCGCCCTGGGACAGCAGCAGCGGCGCCAGCTTGGCGGCGTCCTGCTTGATCAAGTCCTGCACGTAGACCTGCGGCCACCGCGTACACAAGACAGAAACGCGTGAGCCACCGCCGAAAGAAGCTGCACCCAGGCGTGCAGCAACATCGGCAGCCCTGTTGCGCCCGCACCTTTTGCTGCTGCGCCCGGCTGAAGGCCACGCGCAGGTGTCCCAGCGTGCCCTCGGCCTCCAGCTGCTTGAGCTCAGCCCCATACAAGTAGTCCTCGTCCTCACGCCGGCAACCAAAGTACAGCCAGCTCTCGCCCACTGCGGCGCCGCCAGCACCCGCAGCCTGCAAGAGCACCACACACCACCACCATCCGTGCTCAGGCTTTCGCCCGCGCCTCCTCTGCCGCCAGCTGCCTGTCCATCGCAAGTGACGGCACAGGCAGCTCCAGCACCCTTATCACCACGCACCTCATTGGCTGCCTTGATGGCGGCGCGGCGCTGCAGCAGGAAGCCCCTGAAGGGCGCCACGCCCGTGCCCGGCCCAATCATGATGATGGGGGCGGTCAGGTCAGCAGGGTGCTTGAAGAACTCGGCGCGCTTGAGGTGCACTGCCACCTGCGGCTTGCTGCTGCTGGTGGAGGGAGGGGCCTGCAGCAGGGGCTGGGTCAGGCGGTCCAGCCAGCAGGTGGCCACGCCTTGACGGATGCCGTACTGAGTCTTGAACCGCACCACGCTCAGCGCCACCTGCACGCTTGCGGGCAGGCGCATGACGCCAATGGCAAAAGCACAATCTCGTCACGATCTCTCATCATGGCATCGCTGTTGCGGCTGTGTGAGCAGAGCATCAGCAGGCGTCGTAGGCCGTCGTAGCAAGCGTTCCATCCCAGCACGTGTGGTTCATATGGCACCACGCACCTGCACGCTGTCAGGGTCGTGCTGCGGTGCGCTCGTGATTGAGTAGAGCCTGGGCGAGAGGGCGGGCAGGGCGTCCAGCAGGGCCTCGAGCGGCGGGGCGCAGCTGGGGAAGCGCTGGAGCAGGTCCAGCAGGGAGGGCTGGTGCTGCAGCACGTCGTGTGCATACGCCTCCTTGCCTGCAGTACACCACACACATGGTGGTGGCCACACACGGAGCGCTTCCGTCTCAATCAGCGAGTTGCAGGACGGGGGCTGGTACGTGGTATGGATGTGCAGGTGCACAGCACAGCACACGACGCGCGCAGCGCAGAGAGCGTGTCCAGCAGCACGTGCACATCCTCATCCTCAAATACAGTATCTCACCGGCGCGGCAGGTGTAGAAGATGAGGGTGCGCTTGTGCGCCGCGTCGCTGCAGTGCTCGGCCAGCGCGCGCAGCACGCTCTTGCGCTGCGCGCCACCAGCCAGGTCCAGGCAGCGGGACAGGGCCCAGCCGAGGGAGAAGCACGCGGGGAGGTGCGTCGGCGCCGCCTGCAACACCATGCACGTGACACAGCTCCCGTTCTTGGTGCTGCACAAGATCCCACCCGCAGGCCACTCCCATTCCCACCACACGACCCGTCACCAACACACTTCGCGCCTGCTGCGCACCTTGCCAGCCTCAGCTGACGAGCAGCTGACGACCGTGCTGGCCTCCAGCCCCAGCCTCTTGAGCGTAGCTGCCACCATCTCGGGACTGCAGCACGCAACGACGACAGCAGCAAGACGCCCAGGTTCAGCTCCCCATGCATTGCGCCTGACACATCCCCCATCCCACCCAGCGTGCATCAAGAGGGCTGTCCACTGGACTCACTCGTTGATGGGTGAGACGCCCACAGAGTCCCCTGCCTGCCAGGGCATGTTGGCCCCCGACACGTCCAGCTCCACGTGCAGCACACGCCTCTCAGACCAACTGGCCGTCTCACACCTGGAAGCACAAGAGAGGACAGGCGCACAGGAGCGTCAGCGACCTCTTGTGCTGCATCACCACGTCATGAATGGCCAGAGAATACAGTCCTGGCTGGCGATCTGTTGCCTGGGTAGCAGCTCCCCATGGCAGTGCGATGCAAGTGAAAGCGAAAGTGAATGCGACGAGCGCAGCAGGTGGCAGTGCACGCGCGCCGCACCTGGCGGCGGAGAGCGTGGCAATGAAGGGCTCGGCAGGGCTGTAGACGCCCGTGCTGTCCCTGTGCTGCAGGGCCTCCACAGAGGGATACCCTGCCTCCAGCGCCAGCACCTGCGCGGAAAGCAGGTGCATGCACCCGCTTGTCCTACAAGCCCCGTGCAGCTACCAACTCCATCGCAGCACAAACTCTGGCACTTGCGTGCTGCGGCACACGCGTCCGCACCTGCTTGGCGTCTTCACTCCCAGGCTCCAGCACTTGCACCTTGATGCGTGGCGCCAGCAGGGCTGCAGCACCCTTGAGGTCCACGCCCTCGGGCGCCATGCCATCAGGGCCCAGGCCCAGGGTCTGCAGCATGCATCCCCCGGCGCACCACGCCTTGCCTTGTCGGCCACACTACGCCCACGTCTCCCACACACCCTCCGCGAATGCTGCCGCTACAACGAAACAGTGGCGGCGCCACGCAGACAGACTCTGGCTGGTGTGAGCCGCACCCAAGGCCCGCTGCTGCCCACTGCACCTGCTACACACTCCACCTAACAGCACCTCACCTCTGGTGCCGTGGCAGTCACCGACACGAGCTCCCTGCGTGGGTGCGCCGTGCCGTTCGCCTCCACCACGTTGCTGCCCGGCAGGTCCACTGTCGACTTGGAGGGCGGTGGGACGGCACGGGACACGGCCACCGCCCCCGACGCTTGGCGGGTGGCCTCAGGGACAGCCTCCCCTGCTGGCGCGGGCGTTGCAGCAGCTGCTGCGGCGGCGGCCTTGCCGGGTGCAAGCACGGTGGGCGCCTGCACGTGACGTGCAACAGCATTCAACGTTGCCCGTTGGTGACGCCTGTCCGCCCCACTCCTGTCCCACCAACAGTTCGAAGGGCTGGTGCCTTGAGGCTGCAAGCTGTTGTGTTGTGCCATCCCCGCCCGCTGTAGCGTGGACCTTGGCAGTGCGGCTCTCACCTTGCCGGCGAGGGCATCCTGGAGTGCGGGCCACAAGCCCTCGGTCCATGGCTCAATCACAGACTCAATGCCGTCGACCTCGTCAGCCTCGGCGGAGCGGTAGAAGAGCTCTGCGCCCAGCTCTGACAGCCTGCACCACCACGGCCACAGCAACACTGACATCTCTAAGTGACAAGTCAGTCAACACGGGGTGGGCACACCTGCGGCCCTATTTGAGCGAGTACTACCGCCCACACTACTGCCTCCTGGTGCCTCCCCTGCCCATCCACGCCCCAGGCACTGCGCCCCGCGCACCTGGAGCACAGAGCGCGCGGCACGTGCATGAAGCGCGTGTAGTTCGAGTCGCCCAGCCCCAAGCACGTGAACTTGACGTTCTTGAGCAGCGCTCCCTCTCCGCCGGCCACGTCGACGCGCTTCTTCATGTGCACCCAGAAGTTGGCCGAGTTGTCAGGGGGGTCCCCGTCGCCAGTGGACGCCGCCACGAGCACCAGCAGCAGGGGGCCCCGACCGGGCAGCGAGGCAAAGCCCAGCTCGTTGAGGGACAGCGCCTCGCTCTTGATCTTGTGCTCGCTGGAGGCCTCTGCCTGCAGCGTGAGGGCGATTTCAGACGCTGTGCCGGTCTGGGAGGCGTAGGCAAAGATGACGGTGGGCTGGGTGCTGCCGGGGGCGGCGGCGCTGCCTGGCGCTTGCTTGGCGCTCAGGCCCTGGGCCCTGCATGTATCAGCAGCAGAGAGAGGGGGCACGCTGGTGTGCCGTGGATCCCGCAGCGCCCCGCAGGAGTGCATCTGCTCGCGTGAGCTCACCTGAGCCGGGCCAGGATGGCTTGGCCTCCTGTGACTGGTGCTGGTGCGGCTGGTGGCGGTGTGGCTGGTGCAGCCGGTGGAGCGGCAGTGCCGTTCGGCTGAGGTTGTGGGGTCGAGGTAGGCACGGGCGCCGGCGGGGTGACCACGGCTGACTCCTTAGCAGGAGCGGCCTCAGCAGCAGCAGGAGCAGTGCCCTTGTCCTCCTGCACACGCAGAATCAAAGCGCACTTTGAAGCACGGCCACGCCCAGTCTCGTATACTGATCGATCCGGCGGCGTGCTCCCATCGCACCTGCTCTTCCTCCTGCTTGCGTGGCGCGCCCTTGTCATTGCTGCGACTGGCCACGCGCGCTCCGAGGAGCACGGCTGCAGCGGTCGCGATGAGCGCAGCTGCGAGCCCGATGGCCGAGGCCGTAGCGGCGCTCCCTCCCATTGGCGCGCAGTGTGTGCAGTGCAGTGAAGTGTGCTAGCGTGCTGGTGCGAATCGGTGATGGACCAAGCGCTCGCCAGCGCTTTTCTACCGTGGGGCTTGGGGCTCGGTCATGCGAGTCACCTCGCGCGTGGGTCAGCTTAGCTAAAGCTTAGCAGATGCGGTAATGCGGCAGGGATGCAGGAGGATCTTGTACACCAGCTCCTGGCCTCAGTCGCATTCTGCGAGCCGCAGCTGGGCGACGCGGAGCACGTGGCGCACGGCCTGCAGCAGCAATGGCGGACGAAAAACGATGAGCCATTAGGCAGGGGGAGCTGCGGCACGGTGGTGAGGCTCACACTGCACGGCAGGGCCTGCGTCGTCAAGACAATCGCACTGCGGGACGTATCTGTGCTCAAGGTGCGCACAGCTGCAGTGCTAGGGTGCCAGTGCTGCGCCTGCAGCAACACGCGGGCCGGCAATGACGGGTGCACGCTGGCTCTGCAAGAAACCGGGGCGTGTGCCGGCGTGTGCCCGCAGCGGGCCTGCATTGAGGCACACGTCGTGCGGCAGCTGCACCACGAGGCGATGCCGCGCTACCTGGCGTGCATCACCAGCGAGGAGGAGGCACGCGACGGCAACGGCGGCAGCCAGCGCGTGATGCACCTGGTCATGCAGGTGAGCGGTGCGGGTGCCTGGCGCTGGCACGGGCTGAGCAGGCTGAGCAAGCACCTGCCTCAACATCAAGGCACAATTCATGGGGCTAATCACAACCGCCAGCGCCCCACCACGCCTGCAGGAGTGGCACCCCTGTGCGGGCAACCTGCTGCACGCCTTGCGAACGTCTGGCCCCCTGGGCGAGGCACGGGTGCGCACCATTGCGGCGCAGCTGGCTCATGCGCTGCACCACCTGCACGCGGAGCACGGGCTGGCCTACGTTGACCTCAAGGCAGAAAACGTCCTGCACTGCGTGAGTCACCACTCGACAGCTTTGCGCTTCCTGCGCTTCCATGCCCCTGCCATGGGCCTTGCTAGCATCCAGGTCCTCTGTATCGGTATTCATGGTTGTTGTGCTTTGAGACCCGTCACGCGTGCTGCCTCACCCGTGCAGGAGCAAGACGACTCTGTGCTCCTGGTCGACTTTGACCTCTGCACGCCGCTGGTGGGCGCCTCCCCCCTGTACCCCCAGCCTCTCCTCAACACCTCCCTGGAGCTCGCCAGCAGCACCACACCCGTAGCAGCAGCAGCAGCAGCAGGCAAAGACGTCCAACACCAGGCAGGCAAGCGCGCCACCGCCGCCGCGTCGGTCGCCGCAGGCTCCCGCCCCGCATCGCACAAGGCCCTCCCAGTGGTGGCCATCACAGAGGCGCAGCTTGTCCCAGCCGCACGCGACGGCAAGAGCAACGGCTGCAGCAGCTGCACCGTCCGCACCGCGCACAGCAGCGCCAGCAGCGGCAGCCCGCCCCCCGTGCGGCCCCTCCCACGCCACCTCTGGCTACGGCCCGGCAGTGCGGCCCACGCGCCTGCAGCATCCCCCCAGCAGGCGCACCCACCGGCTGCTGTGCAAGTTGCGAGCCCCACGGCGCAGGTGCCAGGCTCTGCGGGCGGGAACGGCAGCGGTTGGCCCATCAGGGACGGCAGCTGGCACGCGGCTGGGGAGCAGCAGCAGCAGCACCCGCACGCGCACGCGCACCCGCTGCAGCACGAGCACATTGAGACGGACGACGCCTTCTGGGGCACGCTAGAGTATATTGCGCCAGAGGTGATCAAGGGTGGCAGCAGGCACTGCAGCACGGCATCGGACTATTGGGCGCTGGGCGTGCTGGTGTTTGAGCTGCTCTTTGGGCGCACGCCGTTTGAGGTGCGCGCTGGTGGACGGGCTGTGCCAGGAGGTCGGGCGCGAGTCGGGTGCTTTTGCCGGCTGCTTCAGCGGATGATGAACCAGGGCGCGGGATGGAGTGCGGGCGCTGTGATTGTGCTTTTGCTGGCTGCTTCAGTGACTGATGAGCCTGTCGCTGGTTCATGCGTCTGTGCAGGGCCCCACACAAGAGCGTACGGCGTACAACATCACCATGCGCGCCCCCGCCTTCCCTGAGGATGCTCAGGTGCGCCGACGGGCGCCCCTTGCTTGCCCTGCCTGCACACTACACTGCAAGCTGTGCGGGCATGGCGCACACGCTCACGGATGACCACTTGTACTCGGGCGTGTGCAGGTGAGCCACAAGTGCCAGGAGTTCATCCGCAGCCTGCTGCGGCACCAGGTGCAGTACCGCCTTGGAGCCGGAGGCGCGCACGAGGTGCTGGAGCACCCCTGGCTCCTGGGAGCATAGCTAGATAGTGCACCCTGATAGGTTTGTTTACACGTGACCCGTGCACCGTGAACGTGCATGTGCATCTTTCTTCTGCGCAAGACTTTTTCTTAGTCGCCGACTTTGCTCCTCGCAACTTGTTGGAAGTGGGAGTGCACAGCTTTGAAGCGCACTCCGCTGGAGCTGCAGCAGGCGCGCTGCACGCTATGTCATACGGCAGTACCACCGCTGACTGACGGGCTGTGCGCCGCCTGACGGACTGAAGTGACGCTGTGAGGTGTGGTGAATGCCGTGGTGTGCAGCAGACCAAAAGTTTGCATAAGAACCGCTCCGCTCCTCGCACAGCCTCCTTCTCTCTCATACATACAACCCACGAACATCTCCAAACACAATCCGCAGCTCCAAAACGCGGCCCTCACGTCGCTCCGGTATCACACTTTCTCTCAATCTCTCTTTCACAAGAGCTCTCTTTCCCACCGCGCCCACAGGCGTGGTCTGCATCGAGCACAGTGCCAAGCGTTGAGCACTGCAGTACCTCCATCTGCCAAACACAAGTCTATATCACTGGAATTGAGGCGTGTCGTCTGTCAACCGCGCACCGCACCGCACCGCCTCACAGGTCGTGCTGCTAGGGGGGCGGGGACATGACTAAACCCAACCGCAAGTGCTGCCAAAAGCGATCCACCACCGTCCTGCGCACCAGGAACACCTTGACAACCGCACTGCGGCGACACCTGCTAACAACCTGCGCCATGGCAACCCGTGGCTACATCATCCCGCCCAGCCCCGCTGCTGCCTCCATTTCTCTGTGCCGTGAACCGGCTGCCCAGCGCTGCCGTCGTCACTGTTACCATTGCTCCTGCTGCTGCGCCTGCTGCTGTCGCTGCCGCCGCCGCTTTTGTGGCCACTAGCCAGCACGCAGGCCGCCGCTGCCGCCGCACGCCTATGCCAAAGTAGCCACGTCCACGGCTGTGGAGGCCCGTGCCTCCTCCAACCGCCTGGTCTTGGTCACCACCTGCGCACAAGCAGAACAAACGGAAGCACACCCAGCAAGGCGTGAGCACGCAGCCGCGTGCAAACTCCCTCGCCGCACCCCCCTTCCCCCCCAGCTCCGAGGTAAACTCCCTCAGCCCTGCAGCCTCCCTCCCTCCTCCCCACCCCGCCCCGCCCCGACCGCCCCCACCCACACCACACCTCACCTGGTAGCACTCGATCTGGTCCCCGACCGCCCACTCGATAAAGTCCTCGCACCCCACGCCACACTCTGTCCCCTCCTTGACCTCGTCCACCAGGTCCTTGACGCGCCGCAGCGACGACAGCTTGCCCTCAAACGCCACCTGCTTGCCGCGCCGCACCGTCACGTTGGAGCCCTTGCTCAGCTTGCCACTCAGCACGGCGCAACCAGCGACCTTCTTCTTGCCTGCAAGGGGGCACACACGGCTCGCGGGCACAAGCGTGAAGCGGGGCGCACATATGCATGCATGAGCGTGCGTTGGCTGGCACACCATACTGCACACCTGCATGGGGCCGGAATGTGACAGTCCCGGCCCACAAAGGGACCACAAACAAAGCACGTCAGGCATCCCGCAGCTCACAACGCCAGCCAGCGCGCCGTTGCCCTCACCTGATCCGAAGAGTGCCTTGACCTCCGCCTTGCCCAGGGGCACGCGCTCCTCCACACTGCGCAGCTTGCCCTCCATGGCCGCCTTGACGTCGTCAATCAGGTCGTAAATCACCTGCTCGCGCGGTGCACGTGGGCACATCACACAAAGGCACACCGCCAATCAGCCTTGACGTCATCAAGCACGTCGCAAATCACACGCGAGACCAGCACCACTCGTCAACTCGACCCCTCTTCACGCTACTGCTTGCCAAGCGCTGTGCTAGTCCTCCGCCCCCGTCCCACCCAAGGTTTTTCGTCGCGTGCCGGCAGTCGCAACAGCCTATGCCCTGTGCTCCGCCCCCCCGCCCACGCACCTTGTAGCTCATGATCTTGACGCCCAGCCTCTTTGCGTGCTCCTCCACCACCGTGTCTGGCTGGATGTTGAAGCCCAGCACCAGGCCCTCCGAGGCTGCCGCCAAGTCCACGTCGCTCACGCTAATGTCGCCGGCGGCAGACAGCAGGTAGCGCAGCGTGACGGACTGCTGGGGCAGCTGGCCGAGCGCGTTCTTGATGGCCTCCACCACGCCAACCTGCTCACACGACACGCGCGCACACACACACACACACACACACACACACACACACACGTGTTCAATGCCATGAACGCCATGTCATGAACGCCATGCTTTGATGGCCATGACAGCAGCACAGCAGTGTTTGCGCATGGCAGGTGCAGCTGATCAGCCTTCTTCCACCAGGCACTGCCGCCGTGCTCAAGCCCGCGGCAGTATGACCCCCGAATTCGAATGTGACCCAGCGGCAGTTGCCTCCCCATCCCCAGCGGCAAGGCAGCGTCACCCACCGTGTCTCCCTTGATGATGAGGTTGATGCGCTGCATGACCTCCATGTCGTCGTCCAGCGTGGCCAGGCTGCTCAACGTCACCATGGACCCGCCGCCCATCATGTCCACCATGCGCTGCTGCCGGAACTTGGCCAGGCTGGACTCGGCGGCGGAGCGCGCAGCAGACTCACTGGGCATCACGCACCACTCCTCACCCGCCTGCAGCAAGCACCGCAGCAAAATCGCACCGCGCACAATGACACCAGGAGATGTATGCAGGTGCATACATTCCGTCCCCCACCAGTGTGCTCATGCAGGTGCGACGGCACAGCGAATGCGCTGCCAGTCTGCGGCACGAGAGTCTGTAGCGCCTTGGGCAGATACACAGGCAGCACGACTGCAAGCGGAGCCCTTCCTTCCATACGATATAAGCATCCAGCATCATCAAGCTCCCCAGGCAGGCTCACCACGGGCGTCGAGTCGAGGCCCACCAGCTGCACGGCAATGGAGGGCCCGGCGCTGTCCATGGGCCGGCCCAGGTCGTTGCGCAGCGAGCGTGCCCGGCCGTATGAGGCGCCAGCGCTCACCACGTCACCAACCTGCACGACAAACACACCACCATGCACATCATCGGCAACTGCTTGGCATCTGGCCAGCGCAGACTCTGTGGTGACATCACCACCACCACCAGGTGCAAGGTGCACAAGGTGCACAAGGTGCAACACCTTTGCGGCTTTTGCTGCTCCCTGCCACCCATCGCTCCCCTGACTGTCAACACTAGAGGCTGGAGGGCTGGTAGCCTCCTGGCTGTCACGCTCTCTCCAGCGCTCACACTGCATCTGCTTGGTACCTGCTTGCCAGACAAGGCTGTACCAGATGTAAATCTCAACACACACACCTTGAGGGTGCCCGCCTGCACCAGCAGTGTGGCCACGGGCCCAATCTTCTTGTCCAAGTGCGCCTCGATCACCGTGCCCTGCGCTGGCTTCTTGGCGTTGGACACCAGCTGGCGCTCCTCCGCCATCCACGTCACCATCTGCAGCAGGTCGGCGATGCCTGCAGGGGAGGGAGCAAACACCAGACGGCATGCTCAACCAGCGCACAAGCATGCGCAGGCAGGACGTGGCAGCAGCCGCTTGTGGGCCACCCTTGCACCTGGCTTCTCCTCCAATGGCACGCAACCCATTTCTGCACACCTTACACTGGACTGTGGATGTGACGCATGTCTGTGGCATGTCTGCGTAGTGTGGGACCATCTGTTTGCCGTAACTGGCTCCACCAGATGTAAAGCTCGACACCCACCTGTTCCCTTCTTGGCGCTGACCGCCACCATGGGCGTGCTGCCTCCCCACTCCTCCGCCACCAGGTTGAGCTCCAGCAGCTCCTGCTTGACGCGCTCCACGTCAGCGCCTGGCTTGTCCACCTTGTTGATGGCCACCAGGATGGGCACGCCCGCTGCCTGCAAGTGCAAAGTGCCAGCACAAGGCACTGGAGGGTGAGCCACAGGCGCACAAGCGTGGTGTAAGCAGGTGGATAGATGATAGATGATAGAGGTGAAGGCGTAAAGGCCCGTGAGGGAGTCCCACACACCTGTGCGTGGGCCACTGCCTCGCGTGTCTGCGGCCGCACGCCGTCGTCTGCCGCCACAATGATGATGGCAACGTCCGTCACCTGCATGCACAAGACATTGCAACACACACTGTGGAGAGAGCGATCCATCTCTCGTGAACCGTGACGTGACCAGCACTTGCCCTAGCCGTCAACGAGTGCATGCAGTCCAGAGCCCTCGCCAAGCCCTCACCTGTGCGCCGCGTGCGCGCATGGCGCTGAATGCCTCGTGGCCCGGCGTGTCGAGGAAGCACACCGTCTTGGTCTCGCCGTCCACCTCCACTGTTGTGTTGTACGCGCCGATACCCTGCAGCACACAACCGCACATCGTGCGATGGACCTCAGGCCAGCTGCTCAGCTCGATCGTCATGTGCCGCCTGCCTCTCCACGAGCTGTTGCTGCTGAGTGGCTGCTCCCGCTCCCGCCCTGCTGCTCTGTGCCCCGCTGTCTCTGTCTCTGCTTGCCCCCCCTGGCTGCTGGCTCCCACAGCGAGAGAGGGCAGCTGCTACTGGCAGGGAGGGCCAATGGCCAGGCTCTGCCCATGCTCACCTGTGTGATGCCTCCTGCCTCACCCGCCGCCACGCGCGACTTGCGGATGTAGTCCAGCAACGACGTCTTGCCTGCACCGACAGGCAGGGCGCACGCTCGCGTGAGGGCGGGGCACGCTTGCGCCTCTCCCATGCTTTCTGCCCTAGTCTGCGTCCCAGATGCCCCCACCGCCTCCCCGCCCTGCTGCCTTCCCCACCCACCCACCACAACGCTGCTCCAACGTCCACCCTGCCATGCTGCCGTGCCGTGCCCTGCCCACCACAAGACTTGTCCCCAGCCGCTCACCGTGGTCGACGTGCCCCATGACTGTCACCACTGGCGGGCGCGAGGTGAGGTCGTCAATGTCCTCATCTGTCACAAACTCGGTGCGCTTCTTGCCAGACTGCGCCGTGGCCGACTCCTCCTCCTTGTCAACCATGAGCACCTCGTACTCGCTGGCCACCAGCTTGCACGTGTTCTTGTCTAGCACCTAAGGTCAGGTGCATGCAGCAAAGGAGAGGACAGCGACATGAGCACAATCCCCAAACCCCCCTAGTTTCAAGCCAGCAGAGTGTGGCGTAGCCACTTGCACGCATACGAGCCTGCTGAGGCTGCTGCATGTCCCTGCACCTGCCCGCATCCCATGCTGTCACGCCCAAGGCTGCGAAGCTCGAAGCACCCACACCCCGCCCAGCACGTCCCCGCTAGAGATTGCTGCTCACCTGGTTCATCGAGAGCATGATCCCCTTCATGAAGAGCGACCTGACAATGTCCGAGGCGTCCACCTGCAGCGCGTCTGCCAGCTCCTCCAGGCTCATGCCCTCATCGCCAACCTCAAAAATCTCTTCACGGTCCCGCCGGTTGGCAGCCTCCTTCTCCTCACGCCGCTCCTTGCGGACCTTGCGCGCCGCGCGCCGCATCTCGGCCGTGACCTTCTCCTTGCGCCCGCCCTTGGCTGCGCCCTTCTTGGCGCCCTGCGATGGTTGTGTGCACAGTGGACCCGACGTGTGGACCGGACGTGTGCAGCGCGCACCCTCCCATGTGCACCTGCGCCATCGCAGCGATGCTGCACTGCACAGGCCTCCCCACTGCAGCTATATGACGTGCAGGATCTAGGAATGGCTTGCGTGGCGCGGCGGCGTGGCGGCGTGGCCCGTCTGACGTGGCAGCCGCCGCCCATCCGCTCCCCCTGCCAGCTGATGGCGTGCAGAGCAAGCTGCATGTGCTCACCTTCTTGTCGACGAACTCTTCGTCCCCTGCGTTCCCGTCGTCCTCCTCCACCACCTCAATCTTGCGGGTGCCATCCTGCGCTGGGGCTGCGGCTGGCTTCTTCTCGAGCTCGGGGCGCATCAGGGGCTCCAGCACGCGCAGCGTTGGCGCGTCTGGGCGCCGCAGCTGAAGCGCCTGCATCTGCACCGCCGGACTGCTAGGGCTGATTGCTGCTGGGCGCTGCGCGAGCCCAGGCGGCTGCAGAGTTGCCGGAGGAGCGGGCTTGTTCAGCGCAGGCGGTGCTGGTGGCGCAGGCGCGTTGGGCTGGGGCCTGCCTGCAGGACGTGCGGCAGGAGGCATGATGAGCGGCGGAGGAGCTGCCATTGGCCGCAGGAGGCCAGGGCCACCAGGCGCAGGGGGTGGAGATAGCGCTGGGGGTGCCGCTGCCGCTCCGTTGCCGTTCCCGTTGGTGCTGGGCTGCGCTGCAGGAGGTGCCGGAGGAGGCGCCGTTCCAGGCCTTTGCGGAGCCACGACTGCAGGCCGCAGAAACTGCGGTGCGGGACCGCCGGGTGGAGGTGCTAGAGGCGCGAAGCCTGGCTTGTTGAGCAGCGACGGCCTGTTCGCGCCGGGAGGAGGAGCAGGAGGCGAAGGAGGCGATGGCCGCATCGCCACGCCGTTCGAGGACGCGTCGCCAGGAGAAGCCATCGCAGGAGGACATAGCCGATGCTGCTGGTGCTGATGCACCTGCAGCGGCGCGTGGGGCTGGGGGGCCACACGCCGCGACGACGATGTCGAGCTGCACTCGCCAGGAGGAGCGCAGCTGCGCCTGCTGGCGCTGCTGCCAGTGCTGCTGTGCACAACGTGTGCCATTGTGTTGATTCTGAATACCCGTGCCGCTGCGTGGACGCGACCCAGGGTCCGCAACCCTGTCGTGGCGCACGCAGTCGCGTGGTGGAGTGGGTGCTGCTGTGTGCATGAGGCAGCAACGCGGGGCACATTGCAAACGAGTGCAGGGGACGAGTGCAGGCTGGCCAAGCGTCCACACTTCAAGCTCAAGCTCTCGTATGCAGATCCGGGCACGCACACAGCTTCCAGTCATACAACACGCTTGTGAGCTTGCATTCACTTCCGGCCCGGCTTGGACTGGAAGGACCTCGGCTTGCCCGGCGCTGCCGACCGCCCCGCGCCGGCGCCTGCGGCCGCTCCGGCGCCTTTCAGTGCGCTCTTACGCGCGGCCACGGCGGGGCGCTTGCCCCCGAGGCGCTTCAGTCCCCCTGCGCCGCACGCAGCCACGCAGTCGTTCGTCGCCGCCTTCGGCCTGCCCCAAGCCGCAGCCAGGCTTCTCACCCTTTCCATGCTTCTCACGCTTTCCGTGCGTCTCACCCTTTCCGTGCTTCTTCATCAGCGGCGCCGACACGGCCAGCGGCTTGTCCTGCCCGCGCGTCCCCTTGCCCTTGCCCTTGGTGCGCGTGCCCTGCCAGTCCGCCGCGTCGCCAGCCGCGCTGCCCTTCCGCCCGGCTGGGGGCCCCTCAGCTCTTGCGCCGCCACCAGGCGACTCGCGGTGGGCGGGGGCGTTGCTCCTGTGGCCGGCGGGTGCCGACGACTGAGCCGCGCGCTGCTGCTTGGACCTTTGCTGCTGCTGCACGCTCACGCGCGTGATGCGGACGGGCCGCTTGCGCACCTCGCGGCCCGCCAAGGACAGCCCCGCACGCGCCGCAGCCTGCGCACTCGGGGACAGGTCATGCATGATGCGTTGCGCGGCTTCCTCATGGCCACTATCTCTGGCGTAGCTGTAGCTTTCAGCTGCTGCTCTGCCTTGAGCTGCTGCTTTGGTCTTTGGCCGCTGCTACGTCAGTGCCAACTCACCTTGGTCCTGAACAGCACAAAGGCAAAGCCCTTGCCGATGTTGGTGGCGGCGTCCCGTACCACGCGCACGCCCTCCACCGCCAGCTTGCCCTTGTGCGCCGCCGTGTGCAGCTCAGGGTTGCCCTCCATGGCCTCAGGGCCAGTGAAGAACTGAATCAGCTCCTCGTTCTGCACCACAGCATGCCAAGCACACCGTACCACAAAGCAGCAATGTCAAGGTAAAAAGCCTGACTACCAGCCGTCTCAGCATGCGATCAACTGTGTGCAGACTTCCCGCACGCACCGTGACCAGGAAGTGCAAGTTGCCGCAAAAGAGCGTGCGCTGCGGGTCGTACTCCGCCGCTGCCGCCGTGGACGCGCCGCCGGCAGCGTCACCCTGGGCTGCCTTCTTGCTGGGCTGCGTGGCACGGTCCACTTGCAAGTGGTTGCCGCCCACCTGCACAGGTTCATCGCATCCATACACATCCATTGGTTGCACGTTGTGGCAACTACACCAACCCGACCATGCAAATCCTCGTATCGCCAAGGTAGGACGCTGCAAGGCCGCACCTCGGTCATATTGAGCTCTAGCGCCTTGTCGAGCGCGGCGAGCTCCTTGAAGACCACGTAGCCGGATGCAGCACCGCGCGCTGCGTCCACCTGCAGCGCACGCGCAGCATGCCGCCACCCGCTGACGTGTCAACGACTGACCACCCGGTCAGTGACTGCCATTCGCGCCTGGCCCAAGCGTGCGCCACGCTGCTCGTCCGCTGCTTCCTGTGCCCTGTGCTCGCTCAACAGGTCTTGCCGCCGCGTGTGTGACCCCGGCACGCCTAACCACTGCGAGGAAACGGTGGCAGGGTGGCTTGCCACGCCCTGCAGCTGCTCCTCACCTTTCCCTTGATGACGGCGACGCGGCGGGGCAGCTTTGCCTGCAGGTCCAGGGGCACGCTGCGGATCCGTACCGCCTCAACAGCGCCACACCTGCGGCACAGTGGTGCATGCCGTGGGATTGTTCTCTGCTGCTTTGCCGCATTTGCTGCATTCGCTGCATGGCTGCCCACGACCACAGCTACAGCACAGGCGGCCTCCAGTGGCCTTGGCTCCGCTGAGGCTGTTCGTTCGCTGCACCTATACCCCAGCAGAGCGCAGGGCCCGGCGTGAACGCTGGTGGGTGGCTCGCAAGGCGGGATGCACGCACTTGGTGAAGATGGCCTTGAGCGCCTTTCTGTTGCTTGCGAGCTTGGCTGGTAGGTTGCCCACCCACACGGTGCGGGCCAGGCGCTCCGCCTCCTCCTCAGGGGTCCGCTGCGGGCACGAGGCAACAGCCACGCCACACACCTGCACCCTCGCTGCAATGCTAGCAGCAGCAGCCAGGTCCCAGCCCCTGATGTGTAGTGGCTACTGCCGCTCACCCTGCAACACAACGCACCTTTGGCTTGGCCCCGTTTGCCGGTGCACCCTCCTCATCAGAGTCCTCGGCGCCATCAGCTGCTTGCTGCCCAGCCTCCTCCTCCCCCTCCCCCTCCCCCTGCTCCTCCTGCTCCTCTTCAGCATCCTCCTCCTCCTCCTCTCCGTCGGATGCGTGCACCTGCTGCTGCGGGGGGTCGGCACGTGCTGCCTTCTTGCTGTGCCCACGCGCAGGCGCCTCCTGCTGCTTCTTGCGCTTGACGCCGCCGTTCTCCTGCTGCTCCTGCTGTTGAGGTGCAGCTGCTGCTTTCTTCTGCTTCTTCGTGACGTGCTGCAGCGCGTCGCCCGCCGCAGATTGGCCCTTGGCCACAGCCACGGCTGCAGCAACTTTACGTTGTTGCTGCTGCACGTCTGCTGCCCCTGCCTGCAGCCGCTTCTTGCCCTTGCCGGCCAGCGCCCCTGACGCCGTCACATCGGGTGCAGCGCTGCTCGCGTACACGTTCGACTCGCTGAAGAGGCGTGACACTCCCGCAGGCTGCGATGCCTGAGGCGCTGCTCCCGCTGCCGCTGCGACGCTCTTCTTCGTGCGCTTCGCGGGTGCCTCAGCAGCAGCGGCCTCGCTAGGCGGAGCCTCTGCTGTGGCAAACAGGTTGGCGAACAGAGACATCCTTGCTGCAGTTTGTGCTACTTGGAGTGAGTATGCGGCGCATGGGGTGGCAGCACGCAAAGCGCGGTTGGTCGCGCGAAATGCCCATCTCCTCGGAGAGAGCTGCTTGCCTCACAATGCCTCCAGAGGTGCTTGCACTTGACGCACACGGCAAGTGACCATGCATCACCGCGCTCCCGACCCATCACAACACGTTCACAACGCAATGTGCAGCTGCGCGCCGCTTTTGGTTTGGTTTTAGACCACGCACGTTCAACCTTGAGCAGAGGCAACCCAAGCACGTTCCAGGGCACTTCCAAAAGTGGCATCATTGTGGATCGAGGTGGGGCGCAGGCCGCCGCCCTCTGCTCTCTCACTCTGGACTTCCGTCAGCCGCTTCTGGTCACGTCAACTCAGCGCAAGCCTGCACAATCGACCTCAACCTGCACCTCGCCGTGGCCAGCACGAAGCCAACACCTGGCGGACGCCTCTTGACAAAGCCCAATGTGGGAAAGCTCATGTGCCTGCAACGAGCAACACTGTACAGCAGCAAACTGCCGGTGCGTGGCGCAGGAACAGCACACGCAGCCGCGCACCGGGTGCAACGATAAACCCCCCTACCAACAACAACCTCACCGACAACATCACCGACACAAAAGCTGCTTACTGCGGGCAACTCGGCCTGCCCTGAAACCTGCTGGTGCTGCTCTGTCAAGCACACTGGGTAAATCACGTTCCTTCTCCCTTAGGTCCAACCAAACGCTTTTTGAGGGCACACCAGCCACACCTTCGTGGAACACACTCCAACCAAACGCTTTAAGAGGCACGCCAGTCACACCTTTGTGGAACACACAAGTCCTTGCGCGAGTCATTCAAGGCTGTGCAGCCAACAGATTACCAGAGTGAGACCCAGTTGGTGTTACGGTACTAGTGTTGACGGAGGCAGAGCTCCAGCTCGGACTGCTTCGTCACCCCCCCACGTCGTGTGATGCAGCGCGCACCGATGACAAGTGGCACCACGAAGCACAGGTGCTCCCCAACCTCTCCTCACCGGCCATCCACCCTGCCTGGCTTCCTCTGGCCACCAAAAACCTGGACACGCATGCACCCACATGTCCAGCGCAGACCTGCAACCTTGACTTCCAGCCCTGAAGTTCCAGCCCATACCTGTAGCCCCGAATAAGGCCACATCCGTGGGTGCTCCCAGCAGGCACGCTCTGGGCGTAGAAAGGTGAGAAGCGCCGCATGAACAGCCTCTGGACGACGTGCGTGGCGTGGCAAAACGAAAGCGACCATTGTGCGTGCGCGCACCCTTGCTCCTCCTTGCCCTATCAAAGAGCCGGCGCGTCCCAAGGCAAACAGTATCCATGAGAGCAGCCCAGCCCACAGCCCAGGTGCCCAGGAGCAGCCCAGCACATCAGAAGCGGACTTCAGTCCAGTCAGTGCCCAAGGGGCCGCGCTCGCGCCCACGATAACCGAGGCATTTTGCCAAACGATAGTAGTGACCCAGCCACCTGCCGCGCGTGTGTTCCACTCCACTCGCTCCTCCTCCCGCATCAAGATCAAGGTCACACACATTCTCGCTCCGGATCTCCATACCATCTGCCGCATCCCGCGTCACTCTCTGCTCCCGTCCCTCTGCTACCATCACTCGGGTGCCAGCTCAACATCACGCCCTCCCTTGGCTGCCGCCCCCCCTGGCGGGGGAGCGCCTCTGCCCCTGCGTAAGCGCCGGCGCCGGCGCCGCAAGCGGCTGCTGCTGCCGCTGGTTTGACGGCTGCAGCCACACGCCAGGCGCCTCGCCGCCCTGACACACCACGCCCCCGCCGGCACCGCCCACCGGCCACAACTCATCGTCGCCCACGCCGTACCCCAAGCTCAGGTGCGCCAGCATTTCTGACGACGGCACCGGGTCGAAACTCCAGTGGCTGCCGCTCGGCACCGAGTGGACGCCGCTGTGGTCGGGCACCAGGTGCGACAGGTGTGGGAGGACGTGCAGGCGGGGGGAGGAGAGCATCGCGCCCTGGCCCTCCCGCTGGGCCTGCTCCTGCTCCTGCTGCCCAGGTGGAAGGGAAGGCACCGCGGGTGCTGCGCCGGCCGTGCCAAAGGCGCGTTGGAACGAAACGGAGAGCTGCCGCGGCGCCAGGTGCCCGTCGTCGTTGTGCTGCTGCTGCCCGCGCGACCGCTGGGTGGCGTCTTCAGAGGCGCGTGCGGCGAGCAGTGCTGCCATGCCGCCTGGCCCCATCCACCCCGCTGCTGCTGGTGATGCGAGGCCTTGTTGCTGGGCGGGTGAGCAGGACAGCTGCGGAGTCGGGGCGGCGGCGGAAGCGCCTCCCCATCCCTGCAGGTCCGCGTTGGACGTGCTAGGCGACGGCTCAACGCCGCTGGTGCGCCGCGGGGCGGGTGTTGCGACGAGTGAGGAGCTGAGGTCCTGGGCTTGGTTATGGTCGGGAGGGAGCAGCACGATGTGGTGCGTGGACGTGGACGTGGGCGGGAGCTCCACCTGCCTTTGCCGTGGCGAGGGCGCTGCGGCGGCAATGGTGGGCGCAAGTGGAAGGAGCGTTCCAGGCGCCCCTGACGCAGACAGCGTGCCGCTGGACGACGCCATGATGGGCACTGCTTCCGCTTCTGGCTGCAGGGACGACGCTGCGGGTGCATCTACCGGGGCTCCGGAGGGCGTGACGCCGCCTGCGCTGCTGCTGCTGCTGGTGTCAGCGTCTGCAGGGGAGTTGCCGGAGGCGGCGGCGGTGGTGGTGGCGGGGGGGGAGGCGAGTAGGATGAGGTGGTCGCATCGCATGGCCTGCAGCTGCGAGAGGATTTGTGGGAAGGTGGGGCGGGCGGACGGCTCGTCGGCCAGGCACGAGGTGATGAGCTGGCGCAGCTGCGCCGGGCAGTGCGGCGCCCACTGCAGCTGGTGCAGGCCGGGGCGGCGGCGGGCGGCGGCGGCGGCGTGCGCCATGCGTGCGCGGGCACCTCGGCGGCGCCACATGGGGCAACCGTGGTACATCTGCGGGCGGTTGTTGAGGGCGTGGTGGGCAGGCGCCTGATGTTCTCAGCTAGGCAATCTATCGCTGCCCGGTACAAGCTTTTCAGTACACAGCACGCAGGCTGGTCCCACGAGGCGCACCTCGTGCAGCACCATGCCAAAGGAGAAGACGTCTGCCGCCTTGGACATGACGCCGACGTTGAGCACCTCTGGTGCAATGTAGAAGCCAGTGCCCTGCCGCGCGTTGCTCACGTGCTCCTGCCCACTCGCCAGCTTCCAGCTCAGGCCAAAGTCTGCGTGCGTGCGTGACAAGCAAGTGCACGCGCAGGTGATGAGCGACCTGCGTGACCACCTGCTGCACCTTTGGCTGTGCTGCGCCAGCTGTATTGGTGAGGCATTGCGTGACCGTCGCACCCACACGCGCCAAGACACACGACAGTGCCACAGCAGGTCTCACCTGCGACCTTGGCCGTGCATCCTGACTCTGTGGGCTGGCTCACGCGCAGCAGCACGTTGGCCGGCGTCAGGTCGCCGTGCACGATGTTGCGCGAGTGCACGTGCGACATGCCGGCCGCAATGTCTGACGCCAGCTGGAGAAGGGGACCCTGCGCAGCACACACGGCAAGCGCGTACACACAAACACTGTTTGGTTCGTTCCTCAGCAGCAGAGGGCCACTGCCCAACCCAACTGTACACGCACAAGTCCCAGCAGTCATCTCGCTGCCACACCACACTACGCACCAGGCGAGGTGTGGGCGTTGCCACTCCGCCAGCGCCGGCGCCATCAGCCGTCGGCCCCGCCGCCGCCGGGCCTGACAGGGTGCGCTGCTGTGTCGCCGAGCTGCCCACCAGCTTGCCCTCATCCACCATGCTCCGCAGGGTGCCGCCGTCGCAGAACTCTGCGCAGGAGCACACATGACATGAGCGTGGGCTTGAGCACGCATTTGCTCACAGAGAGCACAAGCAAGGAAGTACTGCAGAGCTACACATGCCATTTGCGTCCATGGCTCGAGCTCATGAAAGTGGGCAAGTGGTTGGTGGCTGACCGAGCAAGCTCAAGCACACTGACCCTGAATGATGTACAGCTTGTACTCGACCACATCCTTGAAGTGCGTCGCGTCAGGGGCCGGCCCGTCCAGCTGCAGCTGAGAGGAGGAGCCTGCGCACGCGAGAGAGGCACAACACGACGCTGTGAAGGGCGAAGCGCAAAAGCCCACTCAGCGGCGGCTGCCCACGGTCTCATGCTGTCTGGCTGCCCACGGCCTCATGCTGTCTGTGAGGACATGATGTGGTGCGCTTGAGGAGCAAAGCGCAGCCTCGCACCTGCGGTGCCTCCGAGGACCTGGCTGAGGTGCTCTCCGGCCACGCTGTTGTTGGTGCTGCGGCGTGGCGTGCTCGTGGTGCTGGTCTTGGTGGACCGCATCACCTGCGCCGCACACGAAAAGCAAGCAACGCACTCTCCTTTGTCGTCGCATGGCCTGGACCAGCGCGTACGTATGTTGCCAGAGGCGTGGGCCAAAGACATGGCACAATGGGAGGCAGAGTGGGGGAGGTAAAGGCCAGAGCTGTGAGCACTGTATTCAATGAGGTGGTGCGTGCGAACAGACCTGCAGGTCGTACGAGTACGTCGCCACGATGTTGGGGTGCTGCAGCGTGCGGCAGATTGCCGCCTCGGTCATGGCGCGCTGCTGCCGCCGGTTGACGGGCTGGGAGGGCAGCGCGCTGAAGGCCAGGCTCTTGACGGCCACGGTCAGCCCGCGCCACGCGCCAAGGTACACCACGCCACTGCCGCCCTGGCCAATCACGCCTGCAGGAAACAGGTAGCACGCGCATCACCGTCAAGTGTCCGGACGAAAGGTGCACAGTGCGCAGTCGGCCGCCCTGGGCTGTTCAGCGACTGCGTCCCTGCCAGTGCACCACCTGGCCTCCTGTATTGGGACGCTAGAGCCGGACCTCACTCACCCGTGATGTGCACCTCCTGGTCACCGAGTTCCTGCTGCATACGCCCGACCAGCGCCTTGAGCTGGGCCACCACGTCAGGGGCCGACGTGGTGGGCCTCTGCGCACGCATCATCCATGAATGATGTGTAAGTGCAAGCGCGCCAGCATGCTGTGCGCGCCATATAGAGAGTTTATGCTGCAACGGTTGATCATCCCTGCAGAGGGCGTGTGCTTCTTTGGCTGCACGATTGTCAGGGAATGCCCAAGCAAGCACCCAGCCGCACCCCGCCCTCTCACCATGAGTTCAGGCGCCAGGTCAATCTGGTGGATGAGCAGGTCATCAGGGTCGTTGGGCACGCGGTCAAAGCTGTCCTGAAACGTGCTGCCGCCGTCACTCAAGAGCCCTCCACCCAGCCCCAGCCCGCGCTGCTGCTCCTGCTGCTGCTGATGGTGTAGCCCCTGGAAACTCAGCTCCTGCTGCTGTGACTGCTGCGACGCAGTGGAGGGCGGCGGGTGGAGCACGCCTTCCCGTGCGCTAGGCAGCGTCTGCACCGCTGGCCCGGCAAGCGTGGCTGTGAGCGCTGCCGCCGCTTCCCAGGACGCCGCCAGCGCCCGTGATGTGCTGGCGGAGCCGGCGGGGTGGTGGCTTGCCGCCGGCTGCCCGTGCCCCGAATCGCGGTGGCACGGTGTGCTGCCGACCTGGCTGAGGTGCAGGTGCGCGTCGGAGGGTGTCTGATGGCTGAGCATGGGGAGCGAGCAGGTGGAGTTGCTGCTGCGGTCCGGGGTGACGGTCTTCCTGCGTCCCGCGTGCTGCTGGTGCTGCTGCAGCGCGTCGCCGTGTGCCGCCAGCAGCGGCACCCGTGGGGACGAAGCTGACAGCGGGCTGGCGTGTATGCACGCGCCTCCGCTGCTGCCCTCACTCATGCACCCTGAGCGAGGGTCTGCGCCCCCGCAGTCTGCGCTGCCACTGCAGAGGGGCGCGCTGCCGCTTGAGGATGTGAAGCCTGTGAGCTGCGCCCTGCACTCCTGCTGCTGCTGCTGGCCTGGCTTGCTCCCGAGCTCCACATCACCACCGCTGCCATCCTCCACGCTCTGCTGCTGCTGATGCCGCCGCCCACTGCCCGTTGGCTTGCTGCCTGCCGCCACGGCCACCGCCACTGCCTGTCCCCTCCGGGCATGCCTCCCAGCTCCTTCTGTCCCCGCTGCAGCCGGTGCGCCGTTCCTGCCGCTGCCGCCGCCAGCAGCCGGCTTGCCGCCGTCGCAGCTGCCCCCAAACCAGCCCTTGCAGTCCCCGCCCTGCTCCTCCCCGCTTGCTGCCGCCGCCGCCGCCCGCCGCAGCTTTCGCCGCCGCAGCACGATAAACAGGCAGCCAGCCGACAGCGCGAAGCAGCCCACCGCCACGGGCACCACGATTGACACGACAAGCTTCCATTGCTCGCTGTCGGGGCCCTCGGCAGACGGCGCGACGGCGCCCGTGCCCGCGCCAGGCACCCTCGCACCGTAGGGAGTGGCGCTGCCCAGCACGACTTCATAGGGAATCTGGTTGAAGAGGATGGGGACCTTGGTGATGGTGACGTCGTAGCCCAGTAGGCACGCCTCGACCAGCAGGGGCACCTTGGCCTCGTCCTCAGAGAAGGTGGCGGTCTCGACCCAAGCGAGGCCGGCGAGCGGCTTGGTGGTAGCCGGTGAGGTGGAGGAGGCGTCGGCGTTGGGAGGGGGGGCGGGATCGTGGGCGCCGTAGCCGCCGTCGAGGCGCGCGTGCTCCAAGATCTCAAACTCGGAGGGGGGCACGACGATGGTGACGGTCTGGAGTTGCACGCTGTTGCTCGACGTCCTGCGTGAAATGCGGGGGCAGGTCGTGGGCAGCGCGTCAGCTTGCGCACCCAAGGTGACCTTGTTGCGAGGCGCTAAACAGAGCGACAGCAAGCTCACCAGCCGTAGGTGACAGGCCACTGATAGAACGTCATGTTGGCCGCCCACGGCGGCTCGCAGTCCTCGTGCCCCTGACCACCGTTCATCAGCACCAGGTTCCCTGCAGTCGCGGACCACGCGCAAGAATTGCGTTGCGCACGGATCGATCGCACCGCAGAGCCCGGGTCGCAGCGATCGCGCCCACGCCGGGACACAAGCCGAACCGAGGTTGCGCAAGGTTGACTCACGCAGCTTGAGGTTGTGCACGTAGTTGAGCGTGATGAGCTCGACGGCGCCGTCCCAGTTGAGCACCGTGGCGCGGTTCGACCACCCCGCGATGACCAGATCGCGCGTGAGCTTGACGGGCTCGGCGGGCCACAGGTCCTTGCTCGCCGTCATGTTGGCCAGCACCACGATGTTGGGCGTCTTCTGCTCGATCAGCGCGCGCACGAACTCGGCGCCAGTGGTGACCCACGTGATGAGGTTGAGCGGCATGTAGGGGTTGTCGAACAGCTTGGTGAGCTGCAGGCCCGGGCGCGAGGCCGTCAGGCCGGCCGGGTAGGTCGACGTGATGGTCACGTTGATCAGGTCGACGCCCAGCGACGTGGCGTTGCTGGCGACCCAGGTGTGCGAGCCCTGCAGCTCGACTTGCTCGGTGATGAGCGAGCGCTGCTGCGGCGGGTCGCACGTGTCGTCGGTGCCCCACCAGCGCGCGGCCTCGGCGCGGTCGGGAAACATGCTGAGGTACTCGTTCGTCCTGCAGCAGCAGCAGCCACCCACGACGAGGGAGCGTGTTGGCTCAGCGTCTCCTTGGGCACACTCTCACCTTGACTTGCCCGCCAACACATCCCACCCTAGGTCAAGCGCAATGCGCTCACCAGTATGAGACATAGTCCATGGTCTCTGCCTGAGTGATGAGCACGCAGTTGACCAGCTTGAGCGCGCCTGGCACCGGGTCGCACCTGCACGCACCAATTTGCCCGCACGGTAGCCCAACGCTTAGAACTGCATCCCTCGAGCGCGCTGCAGTGGCTGGCTGTGCACGATGGCTGCGGCCATCCAGCTGGCCAGCAGGAAAGCGGCGCACCTGTCCATCCGCACGTTCCACATGCCCCAGGGCACGACCGCCATGGGGAACTTGTTGGATGGACCCTGCGCCAGCACAACCCGCAGGTTCCGCAACATGAATGAGCCAGCCACAGGAGCACGAAAACAGCTACTGCCGGGACGGTGGAGGCGCCAGCTACACGCACCAGTGGGAGCGCCGTGAAGGTGAGGCCCTCAAACACCACGGTCGAGTTGCGCGAGAACATCTGCCACAGGCCCTGCAGGCAGGACGGAGCAGACCGGCGTGCACGCAGCACTCTTGAACGTCTGCGCCGCACCTACCCCATCCAACCGCGTCCATGGCCGCATCCGCTCATCCGAACCTGCTGATCCCACCTGCTGCCCTG
Organism: Chlorella sp. KRBP; assembly: GCA_004335735.1. Classification (NCBI taxonomy): domain Eukaryota; kingdom Viridiplantae; phylum Chlorophyta; class Trebouxiophyceae; order Chlorellales; family Chlorellaceae; genus Chlorella; species Chlorella sp. KRBP. Next base: position 39,617 of record QAXK01000159.1, read on the forward strand.
TGCATTCGCCATGCCCACCCTTCTGTGGCTGCAACGCTTCCCGCTGGCGGCTGGCGCCACCTCTGCTGCCACCGTCCTGCTGCGCACCTCGCCATGCAGCGGCCCTAGCTTGATGTACGTCAGCTGCTGCCGGGAGGGCAGCGCCGCCACGCGCACGTGCCGGTACACCGAGATGGTGTCCACAACCGCCGATGCATGGTCGCGCGTGTAGTTGACCTGCATGGCGGGACACAGTCACCCCATCATCGTCAAAGTCTGTTCCCTTCCGGCAGTGCTGTGGCGGCAGTGGCAGCACCACCACATTGCCGCTCTCCCTGCTGCTGAGGCCGCTGGCGCTGCATGACCACCCCTCCCTGTGGGTGCCGCTGTTGGTCAGGGTGAGTCACCTTGAGGGTGATGTCATTGTCCAGGATCACGTGCACCTCCTTTGCTGCCTGCTGCAGCCGCCGCGACACCACCACCAGCTGCTGCCAGTCGCCCGCGCGCCCCACCGCGCACGCCATGGTGGGCTCTGGCCACCTGCCGGCGTCGTCCGGGGACGCCATGGGCTGCTGCTGCTGCAGCTGCTGCTGAGGCGTGAGCTGGCAGGTGAAGCGCAGCGACATGGCAATCACGCGGGCGGACCGCCACTGCTCCACCACCACCAGCCCCGGCTCAACCTGCGCGTGCGCCAGACGGTCAACCAAACACATGACCGGACGTGCCACCTCACGAAGCCCTGTGACTGTTCCCCTGCCATGTCGTGTGGCGATGGGTGACCCCGAGGTGAGGCACGCTGGCCACAACGGTGCCGCTGCGCCGATCGCCCGCTACGAGCTCGAAACCCGAGCGTGCCTTCCCCATTCCTGCGCCGCATGGGCCGCCGTGCGCGTCTGTGTTCCCCTGTTGCCCCCTGGCTGCCCTGCAGAGCTGGTGCATCGCTGGCAAGCCTGCGGTGACGCGAGCGGCGCTGGTGGTGGGCTGGCGCCGGGTAGAGGGCCGCAGGGGCTGAAGGTCAAGCTCCACGCCAGGATCTGGCCCGGGATCTAGTGCATTAGGGGTCTCATGACCTGCCGAAGCGTCCTGGTGCCCCATTGCGCCGTGTGGAGCTGGTGCGGCGGCTGTTCACCAGACGCGGACGGGCGGGGGTCGGCCCGCCGTTCCGTTTTGGGCCTGCAATCTGGCCCTGTGGGTGCGGCGGCGGCCCTACGCACCTGCAGCATGCTGAGCTGGCGCACGCTGAGCGTCCGGCACGCTGCATCCTGGATGGCCGCCAGCGTCTGGCAGGGCACGCTGACATTGACCCGCTCAAGGTGCGCTTGGGCCGTGGGTGCCAGCACGCCCAGCCAGGGCAACGCCAGCAGCTGCTCAAAGGACAGGCCCGTGAGGCCCTGCGCTGCGCTGCCGTCCTCCACGTCCACGTCCACCAGCTCGAGCTCCCCTGGGGACGAAGCAGAATGCGAATGGAAAGGTCGTCGAGAGCGCCACCCCCCCCCACCAAACGCGCCACAGGGCAGTCCTTGGGCGCTAGGGGGACGCTGACAAGCCAATGCACGCTGTCGTGGGGCGTCTCGGCGCGGGGAAGGGCAATGGGGACCTTCGGCTCTCCAGCCCACCGAAGGTCTGGAGGGCGAGGCCAGGCGCACGCGAAGCCCCCAAGCGCGCCGCACCTGTGACGTTGAATGCTGGAAGCGTCGATTCGTCCGGCAGTCGCCACTCGTAGCGCTTGCTGGGGGTGCCTCGCAGCGAGAGGCTGCCGGGCGACTGCTGCAGGCCCCTGCGCGCCTCGCCGCCGCACGGCCAGTGCGCCAGAAGCAGGAGCACGGCCGCCAGCGCCACAGACGCGCTGCGCGCCTCGCGCATCCGCATCCTCCTCCGCTGTTTAGTGTGCATCCTCTACGCCCATCGTGCGCAGCTGCGTAGATGAGACTGCTGCATCTCTGTGTGCATTCGTGTGCTTGTTGCTGCACGCCGCTGTGGCCTCACGCTGCGGGTCTTTGCGAGATGTCACGCGTTGACCCACTCACGCTGGTACACGCGATCCGATGCGTGCCCCAACAAGCAATCCCTGGCACAGCATCACGTGCTGCACGAGCAAGAGTAGCTCTGTGTTGCAGAGTGCACAGGACGGCGGTCAAGCGGATCACCACGCGCACTCAGTCGGTCAGGGGCTTGATCAGGCGCCAGGGAACGGAAGTATGCTCAAGTCGGCGGTGCAATGAAGCAATGAAGTGAGCCTCATCGGCACGGGTGGGACTGACGCAGAGGCACCAGGACGGCCACAGCACTATTGTGGCCCAAGTTGCAAGGCTGAGTCCTTCGTCGCTTTGTTGGACGCGGTGCGCTGCGTCCTGCCCAGGCCTAGCTCAGCAGGTGCGGCGTCCCTGCAGAGAAGGCCAGCACGAGAGCAGACGGCGTGATCGTTTGGGCGGGTGCTCTTGCTGAAGCCAAACAGTCCCACAGCGTTGCTGCCAGCACCCACCTGCCTCCTGCAACCACACCAAGCTGTACGACAC